>JAVJIF010032965.1:0-43891 GCA_038442645.1 Agave tequilana | reverse complement strand
ATACTACGATAGAGTTTAATGTCTACATTTATACCTTGTTCATCCTTATCAAGTTTTGTTGTGGTAGCCATGGGAGTTTTGCTTGTCTTAGCCCCTTCAAGCCCAAATTTCTTGATGAGTTCCTTCGTGTACTTGGCTTAATTTTCCTTTGCTTGATTTGGAGTCCAAGGAAGTAGTTAAGTTTGCCCATCATAGACATCTCAAATTCCTCTTCATGCATGATTCAAAATCTTTGCAAAGTTTTTCATTAGTAGATCAAAATATAATATCGTCAACATATATTTGAACAATAAGAATATCTTTTCAACATGTTCAGTAAACAAAGTGGTATCTATTGTGCCTTTAGAAAAACCATTAGAAATAAGAAATGATGAAAGTCTTTCATATCAAGCTCTAGGAGCTTGTTTTAACCCATATAAAGCTTTGTCTAGTTTGAAAACAAAATCCAGATGTGTAGGATCAGCAAACTCGGGGGTTGTTCAACATACACCTCCTCTTCAATAAACCCATTTAAAAATACACTTTTGACATCTATTTTGAAAAAGTTTGAAATCTTTATAGGAAGCAAAAGCAAGTGTTATCCGTATGGCTTCAAGCCGTGCTACGGGTGCAATGGTTTCCTCAAAATCGATACCTTCAATTTGGGTGTAACCTTGGCCACTAACTTAGCTTATTCCTAACAACATTGCCCGACTCATCCAACTTGTTCCTAAAAATCCATTTAGTGCCATTATTGTCTATCATGGGGTCTAAGGATAAGATGCCAAACTTGGTTGTGCTCAAATTGATTGAGCTCCTCTTGCATAGCAAGCAACCAATATGAGTCGCCTCGGCTTCGAGGATGTTCTTTGGTTAAAAATGAGAAATAAAAGCATAATGGCCACAAAGATCATGCAGTTTAGAACGAGTAGTTACCCCTTTTGATATATCATCTATAATTAGATCCTTGGATGATGTGGAGTGAATCTCCAATCCTTTGGAAGTGGTTTGTTGCTCCACTTCAACTTCTTAAACTTCACTTTGCATATCAATTTTTGGCTCTTCTTCTTTTATAGTGAGTCCTTCAAGGTTATCCTCTCCATGTCTTCACCTAAGGAGTCTTCACCTAAGAAAACTAATTTCTACAACATTCTCAGCAAAAACATTAGATTCCTCAAACTTTACATGTATAGATTCTTCAATAGTCATTGTAGATTTATTGAAGACTCTATAAGCTTTACTAGTGTTACAGTAACCAATAAAAATAGCTTCATTAAGATTTGCATCAAATTAACCTAAATTATCTTAGTATTTAAAACGAAACATTTACAACCAAAAACTTTAAAATAAGAAACATTTGGTTTTCTTGAATAGTAAATTTAGAAAAAAGTTTTAGAAGTATTTTTGTAAAAGAAAATCCTATTTGATATTTAACAAGATGTGTTTATGGCCTCGGCCCATAGGTATTGAGGGAGACCTATTCATTTATCATAGTCCTAGCCATTTCTTGAAGTATTCGATTTTTCCTCTCAACTACTCTATTTTGTTGTGGAGTTCTAAGACAATATAATTCATGTTTAATTCATTGTCTTCACAGTAAGTGATAAAGGATTGGCTATTGAATTCACCACCTCTATCACTCCTTATTCGTAAAATTGAAGATCTTTTTCCTTTTCAACTCTTTTCCTAAATGTTTGAAAATGTGAAAAGACTTGATTTTTGTATTCTAAAAAGAATACTAAGTAAAATGAGAAAAATCATCAACCAATACAAAGGCAAAACGATTCCCACTTAGATTTTTAATTTTGTAGGACCAAACAAATCCATATTAATTACTCCAAGGGTCGTGATGTCATGATATCCTTGATGGATTTTGAAAGAGGACTTGGTTTGTTTCCCAGTTGGCATGCATCACAAATGCAGTTCTTTTTAAAATTTCAAGTAAGGAATACCTTTCACTGTTTCCTTATTATTTTTCTAGATAGATGGTCAAAAGAAATATGGCCTAGTCTCCTATGCCACAATCAAGAGTCATCATTGAAGGCATTCAACAAGTGGCATTACATTGCATATTAGATATATCAATCATGTATACATTGTTTTCACGAAATCCGAAAAGTATACATGCATTAGTTTGTCTGTAAAAAACATTACAAGTTAAGTCATCAAAAATCACATTAACTTTTATCACAAAGTTGACTAACACTCAAGAGATTATGCTTGAGGCCATCAACTAAAGCAACTTTTTAATCATAGGAGATGAACCAAGTTTAATGTTACCTATACCAACAATCTTTCCTTTGGAGTCATCTCTGAAGGTGACGGTGCCACCATTATGGTATCTTGATAGGGTTGCAAAGTTTTTGATATCCAAGTCATGTACTTTGAGCAACCACTATCAAGATACCACCGCTCTCTACGTCTTTGAGATTTGGAGTGTACCTACATCATGCAACATAATTGTTGATTTTGGTACCCAAATTTTCTTGGGTCCTTTAATGTTAGCATTACGAACCCAAACATGATTATTTGAGGTATTTATTCTATCAAAATAAATTTAGCTAAGTGACCCTTTCGGCCACACTAAGTGCATGCATAAATTTTCCCATACATGAATGTATGATGAGTGTGAGGAGCATGATTGTTTGGTTGTGCACATGTTTGGCATGATGAGAGTGCAAATGTTGTGACTTGTGAGCATGGGTGTGTGTAGCATGAGTTTTTTCTTTGGGATATGTTTCTTAGAAAACATAGCCTCCAATTTAGATTTCAAATTCACATTTCTTTAAACTTCTCCCAAAGAGTTAATTTTATTCTTAGCATGGAAATCTCATCTTTATCCATCAATAAAATTTAGCTTTATAAGAAATCTTATAAGCATCAAAATGTTTTTGAGTGGAAGTGAGAGTTGAAAACATTCATCTTTTTCTTTTTGTGAGCATGAAAATTTTGTGGTTAAGAGTTTCATTTTCGTTTTTCATTTTTAAATATTTCTTTTTAATAAAATCATAATTATGAGATAATTCTTCGAAAGCTTCTCCGAATTCATCCATGAATAATTCACAATCTTCAACAGATGATTGGGGATTACCTTATTTGTGTTTTCATTAGCCATGAAACACATGTGAGCCGTGTCAACTTCATCTTCGGATTCACTCTCTGAATTCCAAGTAGCCTTTAAAGCCTTCTTCTTGTATGGTTTCTTGGAGGTGGAAGGTTTGCTCTTATTTTTCGGACACTCCGCAATGATGTGTCCTAGCTTCCGGCAATTGAAGCAAATGATCTTCTTTCTTTCTTTCCTTGCCATCTTCTTCTATTTTGAAATTTTGCTTTGTTGTACATTCTCCGAACATTCTTCACAAAAGAGAGAGATCTTCATCATCCTCTTCTTCATCATCTTCGTCGGAGTAGATGGAAGAGCTTTTGAAAGCGATTGCTTTCTTCTTTAGAGGAGCCATTTCTTCTCTAGCTTTTTTCCTCCATCTCATGGGTCTTTAGGTTTCCATGAGACCAATGAGTTCCATTTTCTCTTGTCGTTGAGCTCCTTCAAGGTTGTAGCTTTGATTTTCTAAGATGGAGGGAGTGCACAAATGATCTTCCTCACCTTTGATCGTTGTCAATGTTGTTACCTAATGAAGCAAGCCCATTAGTTATTTTTGTAATTTAGTAACCATATCATCAATGGATTCATTTTCTTGCATGGTAAAGTTTTCATATTGGGAACGTAAGAGGTCAACTTTAGCTCTCTTAACTTGTGATGTTCCCTCATGAGTGACTAAAAGGCGAGTCCAAATCTCATATGCGGATTTACAATGTATGACTCTAGCAATGTCATCATCATTAAGAGCTTAAAGTAAGGCATAGTCTGCACTAGCATTTGCGTCAAACTCTTTTGTGATAATATCGGACCAAGTGTCCTCATCACCAAGGGTGCGCTAAAAGGTTAAGTCACCGCCTTTGCAACCCGGCTTCTAAGGATTGTAAAAACACAGTCATCTTAACCTTCCATATGGGAAGGTTAAGGCCATCAAACTTGGGTGGGGTCTTAATACCTTCGACTATCTTTACTAATGTGTATAAGGATGAAATATGAAAAAGATGATTAGATATTTAGGATCTCTCTAAGGTCGTTAAGCCAAGCAACTAGAGACCAAAGCTCTGATACCAATTGAAAAACACTTAGAGGGAGGTGAATAGGTGTTATGCTAATCAAATGTCCTTTTTAAAAACAAGTTAAGATATATGATGCAAGCGGTCACTCAAAACAAGAAATTGATGCCGAATTCTCTATCAAGGGCTCTAGAACTTCTCCTCTTTGATTCCTCTAGATTATGAGTTGATTGCTTATTGCTTCCTTGTTGATATGAGTATAGACCGAAAATGCAAGAAGAAAAATTGAGTGCAATAATGAAAACAAGGCAAGTAGTAGCACAAGTACAAGAATGTAAAACAACAAAAAACAAAAGGAAATCAAAAGTAAACACAAGAGAATTTATTTCAAGGTTCAAGCCACTGCTCTACTTTCCCTCCCGCCTTCACCATATGAAGGATTTTCACTAAATTCACAAATGAAACTTTCACACAGGAACCGTTCACCCAAGGGATTACAATTGGTCTACACAAGACCGGAGTACCCAACTCCAACAATACTATCCTCACACAAGAGGAACCACAACTCAAAAGAATACAAGTTCTTGGTGATCTAGAAAGACCACAAATACTCTCTTACAACTTCTTATAGAGTGGAGTAGTATGATTTTTGCCTCAAGAAGTAAGGTGAGAGAAAAATTTCAGTAGTAAGATTTTAGAAGACTTGAAAACTAACTAAAAAAATTTGCAATAGAAAAAACTTTGAAAATGAAAAGCAATGGAACACTACTTCTCTTGAAAACACTTGAAACTGGATATTTTTCTTGTCAAAACCAAAGACCCATGACCCTATTTATAGGCAAAGAATAATTGCCATTCATAAGTGTTACCAGGTCATTAGGGATGAGCTTAGCCACTTGGAAACAAGAAATAGCCGTTGGAACCCATAAAAAATAAAACAGATCTAAAATAGAGTCATTGGTGTCAGTCTGGACAGCAGCCGGTCGACTGGCCGGTCGACCGTAGGCCACTTGGCAAAGTAGTCGTTGGCTCCGGTCGATCGCCCGTCGACCGCAGGTTTTAAAAAAAGATTTTTAACTGCCGGTCGACCGCACAAACCGAGAGTTAGTGGCTTGCAGTCGGTCGACCGCAGGGTTTGACGGTCGACCGCCTCAGTCGACCGACAGACGTGCACAACGTGCACATCCACGGCCATAAGGCCCAGTCGACCGTCGGTCGACCGAGTTGTCCTGAAACAGTGACGGCCGACCGGTCGTCGATCGTAAGGCTTGAAATAGGATATAAATAGATTTTTAGATATGAAAATATTTTTAAAATAGTTTTCATTGGTTTGAGAATTAGTAGCAAGATATAGGAGATAAAATACATGTTCTAAACTTGATATAAAATTTGAAAAATTATGAAACATGTATATCACCAAACATGCGACAAAACCAATACTACCAAAAACTTGTATTTTGAAAAGTGTATTTAGTTTGTGTAACTTCTTGAGCACGTTTATCATATCCTTACTCTTTAACATGCTAAAAGTGTACAGGGGTCTAGGAGACTACAAGATCTTCAATCGGGCTTTTCCATTTGCATCATTGAGTAACTTGGATTCTTGATTCTGTATTTGAGTCATCTTGAGTCAACACCACCTTCCTTTAGGGAAGAAACATCTTGAATCCTAAGAACCCTGAAATAATTTTAACATTTAAACTTGATTAGTACAATAACTACATATGTTTTGTAATCATCAGACTCTAAAACCGGTGATTATAACCTTGGGCCAACAGAAACCCCAATGAACCAATTGTTAATGCGAAAGTTGAACTAAGAAGAAGTAAGAGATCATGAATCTCAAAATCTTTTGGTTTAGATTTCATAGCATATACTATTAAAGTGAGTTTCAAACATTTAAAGAGGTCATGTCTATCCCAAAAGCACAAATGTGAAAAGAAGCTATGCATAGCAAAGTAAAATTCATCTTAGGCAATCATACTTGGAAATTGGCAAACTTACCGCCTGGCTAAAACCAATTGGGAGTAAGTGAATTTTAAAGAAATTAAACCCAATGGATCTATCGATAAGTACAAGGCTAAGTGATTAGTCTCTAATTTTGCATAATTTTCATCACATTCTCACATTTATTTGATAATAAATTCTGCTAATAATACCTTGCTTCCTTGATTCTAGGTCCATGGTGTTCAATGAAGAAGAAGACCTAAATCACCATTTAATTGGTGATTAAGATCCTACCAAGTAACCATTGACCTTAGAGTGAAGATTTTGTCAGTCTAGGGAGTCAAATCGCAAATCCAGGAGTACAGGTGGTCAGAAGACAGTCTGGGCGACGCGCTACCCAAAACTGGGCGCGCGCCGCCCTGGCTTGGCCGCGGAAACGCGGCCAAAGCCGCGTTTCTGCGGCCATCTTGGCGCGCGCGCGCTTTTCAGTTTTGGGCCACGTGATGTGCACGTGGCCCCCTTTGCCCTGGTGCCTATAAAAGCCCCCCCAGGGGTCTTTAGTGAAGGAGATTCAGAGTTAGAGCAAGTTGTTGTAATTTTGTTTTTAAGATTTGTAGTTGTTGTTCTTCTTCTTCTAGTTGTAGTTTAGCCATTAGAGTGAAAGAGAGAGAGTGTGTAAAAGTTGTATTGGAGGGTGACAATCAATACAAGTAATTTACTCCTCTTCCTTCTTTCCATTTACTTGTCTTTGCATTACTTTTACTTGTTGTAGTGTAACTTCTTTCTTCTCCACTTCTTCTCTTTTACTTTATTGTAGTGTAACTTCCTCTCTTTAACTTTTCTTTTCTTTTATTTTCTTGTAGTGTACCTTCCTCTTTTCACTTCTTCTACTTTGTTGTTTCTTTTACTTTTATGGCTAACTAACTTTTTCATTTAGCATGGCTAACTAACTACTAACCCACTAATTTCTAACACTTATTTGATAACCCGCATGAGTCAATAGTGCCAACAAGCCTTGTGCAAATGAGAGCTATGGCATTTTAAGACGAGGGTTCTAACTCTAATTTACCTACAAGTATCTACTTTCTTATACTTCATGCTTAATGAGTTTTGATGATCTATGAGTTGTATACTTTACTTGTTATTGTAAGTTAGAGACTTTTCCTTTTAACTTTGCCGATACCAATAGTGCACTCGAGTCTTCCCTTATTCTCGCCTTCTATCGGATCTTGATAGGGAACGTCCGAGTTTTTGCCGTGTAAGGCTAAGTTTTAGGATGAACTTTCACTCGATTTCCACGTGAATAGTTCCAATGTACAAGGGTTGTGTTTGCCTATGATCCATCGTGAGGCTATCTTCAAAAAGTTAGAAATTAGTGAGAGCACTTAGTAGAAAGTTAGCCATGCATTTTTACAACTAAGAAAAAAATCACTTTTACAAACCACAACCAAAACATTTTCCAACATTCTTAAAAACAACTTCTTTCACTTTTCAATTCTTTATTTGAAACAGAACTTTCTTTCGTCTTGAACATAAAAGCCGCATCAAGCTTCCATCGCTCTCCCTCCTTGTGGATACGACCCGTATAGCCACTTCGCTACTACGGAAGAATCGCAAAAGCAGTAACATCAACCCACACTTCCTTCTTTTATTTAGTGCTTGCTTTTTGCCGATCAAATTTTGGCGCCGTTGCCCGGGAGGGAACGGCTTTATTGTTCACTACTAAAGATTGTTCTTTTTGTGTGTAGGAGAAGTACCAAGGAGCTCACCATCACGGGAAGCGAAGGAGGTGGCCAAGGACATTGCGCGAGGATTCATTTGCCCTCAGAAAAATTCGTGTAAAAGCGAGTTTTTCCGATTGAAGTACTAACAAACTCGTTTGCAGGGTTGCCGAGTGCCGCTAAAAAAAAATTGCTTTCTAAATTTTAGTTTCCTTGGATGCTTCACCATATGCATGTGTAATAAATTCAACAGAAATTTACTTGTTGCTTAATTGAAAATGGATTAGACTTTTGCATTTAGGGCACGTGTCTATTTCAATTCATTTCAATTTCTGTTGAAGAGTGCTGGAGACAAGGTACGTGCGCATTCATATAGAATAGGACCAACATTTGAAGTGATTTACCGCTTTGAGTGTTACCTTGTTGTGATTAACTGTACACTTGCACAATTGACTTTAGGGCAAAACCCAAATAAACAAGATAAGGTGGGGATTTCATCACCCTTCCTTAACCCAAAAATCATCTCCAAGTGCACTCACATTTTCCCAAGCCTTAACTAAAATCAATAGACGTTGGCCCTGGGACATCTCGGACTCACTAAGAGATTAACCGAGGTTGAAAATTGTAAGAACTATACTCCTGCAAAATCGGTGTCTAAGGAAAGTGGATTTAGAGTAAAGCCTCGAAAGCTCCGTTGTTTGGCGTAATTAGGCCCGTGGCTCTGCCCGGATACCTCCCCCCGAGCTTTGCCCTTTCCTGGCCGATTAGCTTATAGTCGAGTTCCTGCAACAACTTTCCCCGGAGAATTGACCAGTTAGGAGTCGTCTAGGTCTAGGTACCATAGACTAAGGCTTATGGTTGTTTTTCTTTCTTTTGTTTGTTTTTAGTTCTTTTTCGATTGTTTGTTGTTTTCACGTTGGTTGTGGTGTGCTGCATGCAAGAGTGGGTGAGAGATCCGTCAACTTTCAGATTAATAAGAAACACTTCTCTACCCTTGCATCCAGAACCGGTGATGGCATCACTTCAGGATAGATTTTACCCGATCAGAACTTCACTTCCATCTTGCATAAAACTTCCTGAAGCAAACGGAAATAATTTGAGTTAAAGCCCCAATTCATTAACAATCTTCCCAAATTCATGTTTAGATCAGAGGACGCATACTTCTTTGTGGGAATTTGAAGAAGTATGCCTTATGATGCGTATATCCCAGCTAGGAGACGATGCCGTTAGGTTACGTTTCATCCCTTTTTCCCTAAAGGACCTAACTAAGAAATGGTTGTATAGTTTGGCAGCAGATTCAGTCACGACGTGGGATGATTTCGTCAAGGCCTTCTTGAAGAAATTTTACCCTATTCACAAAACTGCTCTCATTAGGAAGAACATCATGCAGTTTAAGCAAGACCCGAGCGAACCATTTTGGAGATACTTTGAGAGATTCAATGATCTCCTAGCTCAGTGCCCTCATCATGGCGTGGAGAAATGGCGTCAGTGCCAGATTCTCTGCGATGGTCTAGATTATCAGACTAAGACCCTGTTAGAAACGATGTGTCAGGGAGGGTTCTTGCAGAAGGATGAAATCAGGGTTGGGATTTGTTTGAGGATTTAGCAGAGAAAACCCTGCAATGGGAGCCAGCCTCGGAAAAACCTAGGAATTCACAATCTATAGCTTCAAGAGGAGGGCTCCTATCTCTAGATCATCCATAGCTGCCGAGGCTAAGATTGCTACCCTGATGAAAGGATAGAGGCTCTAGAAACAAAGAGCCTGCTAGTGTCAACCAGATCAACCCACCACCAATTCACAATCCAGGTTGTTCATATTGTCAGGCACCGAACCATGTCTTTGAAGAGTGTCCTATTTTCCATGCCCAGCAAATGTCACCGGAATACATGAACGCGGCTTACTCACGGCCGCCTCACAACCCCTACTCGCAGACCTATAATCCCGGCTGGAGGAGTCACCCAAATTTCTCCTGGGCCCCAAACAATCCTCCCAGACCTAATTTTTCCAACAACTTTCACCATCCTGCTCCTCCACCACCTTTTCCCATCAAGCCCCATCTTCTCCTCCCAAGGCTCTCTAATGGAAAAGAAATCATAATTGGAGGAGAGCATAGAGGCTTTCATTAAGTCCCAGGCTGCTTTCATGCAGAACCAGGGACAAACTCTGAATAGTCATTCACAGGCCATATCAAGGTTGGAATTGCAGATGAGCCAGTTAGCTAGCTCCCTAAGTGAAAGACCTAAGGGTACTTTGCCTAGTCAGCCATTATTAAACCCAAAAACCTCCAACCAAGCATATGAAGTTCAGGATCCATCAATTAACCAGTGTAATGTTTTTCACACACTGAGATCTGGAAAGAAGGTAGACAACCAGGTCTACCAGCAGAGAGTCCAGTCCATCCTGATCCCACTCAAGCCTCCACCTCTGCTAGTTCCTCCCAATCCGCTCCACAGACATCTGACGAGGACAAAGCTGCTGAACAAGTTCACAAGCCCTGTAGCACCCTTTCCCAATAGGCTTAGGAACAATAATAAAAGTATGCAATGGAGAAATGCTAGAGATTTCACCCAGGTTAGTTAAATGTGCTACTTCTAGACGCTATCCACCAGTCCCGGCTTATGCCAAATTTCTGAAGGATATGTGTACTAAGAGAGAAAGATCAATGTGCCCAAGAAAGTGTTCTTGGCCACTAACATAAGCGAAATTCTGTCTGGTCCCATCCGGTGAAATACAAGGATCCCGGATGTCCCACCATTTCCCTGCACATAGGACAGACCGAAATCAGTAGAGCGCTTCTTGACCTAGGAGCAAGTATCAACTTGCTACCTCTCTCAGTATACCAGCACTTGGGTTTGGTGAGCTAAGCCCAACTCGAGTCACCATTCGCTAGCTGACCGATCTGTGAAGATCCCAAAAGGGGAAATCACAGGTGTCCTCATCCGGGTCGGGGATTTCATTTACCCCGTTGACTTCATTGTGCTTGAGACCCACCTGTTCCAATCTTAGGTCTCAAACTCCCGTCATCTTAGGGCGCCCATTCCTTGCTACAGCCAATGTCATAATCAACTGTAGGAACGGGTCCATGCGATAACTTTCGAAGACATGACGAAGGAAGTCAATGTCTTCAATCTTGGAAGACAACCTAGGGATGTCCATGATCAGACATTTGAGGTCAATTCTATTAAAACCTGACCAGTGAACATGAGGAATGCATGGAGATAGAAGCTGAGGCAGAGTTTGATCTGGAGGGTGAGGATTTTAATCTAGACCAGATCATGGATTCAGCAGTGGATTGGGCATCAAGCCCCAGTGTACCCCATCTTAGGATCGAAAGCCCAGAGATTTCCTCCAATGAAGCAACACCTTCCCTAGAGTTGAAAGCCCTGCCTGAACATCTCAAGTACGCCTACCTGGGCGGAAGGACACCTTGCCAGTCATCATAGCATCCCACCTGACTGAGCAACAAGAGGATAGCTTAATGTCTATTCTGGAAAGACATAGGGAAGCCATTGGATGGACAATGAAGGACATCAAGGGATAAGTCCAGCCATAGTGCAACATAGAATCCATTTAGTTGATGAAGCATCCCTAGGAGGGACCCACAACGCAGGCTTAACCCTCTCATGCAAGAGGCAGTGAAGGCTGAAATTCTGAAACTATTAGATAATGGGATCATTTATCCCATTTCTGATAGCCAATGGGTTAGTCCGGTTCATGCGGTCCCAAAGAAGGCTGGCTTTACGGTAGTAGAAAATGAGGAAAAGAGTTGGTACAAACAGATTGCCTACCAAGGTTCGTGTTTGCATCGACTACAGGAAGTTGAATGCTGCTACCCGTAAAGACCATTTCCCGCTACCCTTCATCGACCAAATGCTTGAGCGTTTGGCTGGACATGAGTACTACTACTGCTTTCTGGATGGGTACTCGGATACAATCAAATCCCCATTGCTGCGCAGAAGACCAGGAAAAGACAACGTTCACTTTGCCCGTTCGGAACCTTTGCTTATAGGCGCATGCCTTTTGGATTGTGCAATGCTCCTGCAACGTTCCAACGGTGCATGCTTAGTTTGTTCTCTGATATGGTAGAACGTTTTCTTGAGATTTTCATGGATGACTTCTCCATCTACGGAGATTCATTTGATCATGTCTTCATCACTTAGAGTTAGTGCTACAAAGATGCATTGAGAAGAACCTAACTCTAAACTGGGAAAAATGCCATTTTATGGTGAGACAGGGATTGTCTTGGGCCATGAGATTTCGAGGAGAGTCATAGAAGTGGATAAGGCTAAGGTAGAAGTGATTGCTAAGCTCCCACCACCCAAGAGCATCAAGGATATTAGATCCTTTTTAAGGCATGCTGGGTTCTACCGACGGTTCATTAAGGACTTTAGCAAAATTGCGAGGCCCTTAACTAACCTGCTCGCTAAGGACGTGCCCTTTGACTTCAATGATGAATGTTTCAAGTCTTGGGGGAGGCTTAAGCAAGAACTGATTTCTGCACCTATCATTTCTGCTCCTAATTGGGCCCAGCCATTTGAAATCATGTGTGATGCATCTGATTCTGATATTGGCGCTGTTCTAGGATAGCGCATCGATAATAGGCAGCACGTGATTTACTATTCGAGTAGGACCTTGAATGACGCCTAACAGAACTATACAACGACTGAGAAGGAATTCTTGGCCGTTGTCTTTGCGTTAGAAAAATTCCGGCCCTACTTGTTAGGTTCGAAAACGGTGATTTTCACGGATCACTCGGCTCTGAAATACCTCATGACCAAGAAGGAATCAAAAGCCCGACTGATTCGGTGGATCCTTTTGCTTCAAGAATTTGACTTAGAAATTCAGGATAAACGAGGTATTGAAATGTGGTTGCTGATCATCTTTCACGAATTCTGAATGCACCAACCATCCAAGCTCCGATCAACGAG
Organism: Agave tequilana; assembly: GCA_038442645.1. Taxonomy (NCBI): domain Eukaryota; kingdom Viridiplantae; phylum Streptophyta; class Magnoliopsida; order Asparagales; family Asparagaceae; genus Agave; species Agave tequilana. Next base: position 31,205 of record JAVJIF010032965.1, on the reverse strand, counting down.
GATTTCCGATGAGCACATCCTAGCCATTCTTAAGAACCCTGGTATGCTGACATCGTTAATTACCTGGCCACGGGACAATTACCCGCTGACTGGACAAAGCAAGACCAATACCGCTTCTTTGCCCAAGTACGGTACTTCTTCTGGGAAGACCGTATCTTTTTAAGTATTGTCCAGACTAAATAATTAGACGATGCATACCCAGGAGGAACAGAGGAGTGTGCTCAGCTTTTGTCATGATCTTGCATGCGGAGGACACTTCGGTCCCCGTAAGACTGCAGAGAAGGTTCTACAAAGTGGGTTCTACTGGCCCACTTTGTTCAAGGATTCATATCATTTTTGCAAGTTATGTGCAAATTTGTCAGAAAATCGGGAAAATTTCTAGAAGAGACATGATGCCCCTGAACCCGATCCTTGAAGTTGAAATCTTTGATGTTTAGGGTATCGATTTCATGGGCCATTCCCCAACTCCTTCGGTAACCAATTCATTTTGGTTGCTGTTGATTATGTCTCTAAATGGGTAGAAGCTGTGCCAACCAAGACGAATGACAACAAAGTGGTTGTCAAATTTCTCAAGAAACATCTTCTCCCGGTTCGGCACCCCTGAGCGATAATTAGTGATAATGGATCACATTTCTGCAACAGAGTTTTTGAAGCTCTGATGCGAAAATATTCTATCAATCACAAGTTATCGACCCCGTATCATCCCCAGACAAATGGGCAGGTCGAAGTCACCAACCGACAGATCAAGCTCATTCTGGAAAAGACTGTCGGACAAAATCGAAAGGATTGGTCGGTTAAGCTCAATGATGCATTGTGGCTTATCGTACCGCATTTAAGACAGTTCTGGGGATGTCTCCTTACAGACTCGTGTTTGGAAAAGCCTGTCATCTGCCAGTAGAATTAGAACACCGGGCCCTCTAGGCAATTAAGCAACTCAACTTTGACCTGACCAAGGCCGGTGAACTTAGGAAACTGCAGATTTCTGAATTAGAGGAGATACGGAATGAAGCTTACGAGAATGCACGAATCACCAGAGCAGGACCAATTTTTTTCATGACCAAATCATAACCCGGAAAACCTTTGCACCGGGAGATAGGGTTCTGCTGTATAACTCTAGGCTTCATATTTTTGCGGGAAGCTAAAAACTCGTTGGTTGGGACCATTCATTATGCACACTGTTTTCCCACACGGTGCTGTGCTTATTTCCGACCCTAAAAATAATACGGAATTTAAAGTGAATGGGCAAAGACTGAAGCCCTTCTTGACCACTGAGCCGATGATTCCAGATGATAGTGTGCTGACTCTTTTTGCCCCATCATACACCTAACCCCCCAAACAACCAAAAAAAAATGTTTATATGCTGACCCCGTGTACATTCTTTCGCTTATTTGCACTTGGCCGGCCCGAGTCCACGAAGACGGTAACATCATTCCTTCCCCCTATTTATTGCATTTGCATCTGCATTCTTTGAGGATAATGCATTAGATAGGTGTGGGGGATGCTAACACTTTTTTCTTTTTCTTTTTCTCTTCTTTCTTCCTTCTTTCAAAAAAAAAAAAGAAGAGCTAGATAATTGTGCCTCAAGTAGCATGATTACTCACGCTAAAAAATAATATAATAATAAAATAAATAAAATAAAAATAAAAATCCTATATATAAATAAATCTTGATTTCGTGGCCTACTCCACTTGCATACTTGATCTGAAGGATATTTTTTCACCTGGTGCCCTAAGACCATCTGGTTTGGGAGTCATCGGTTTGATATGTGTTACATAAGTGAAGTGGAAAGCCAAATGGAACTAAGAATAATAAGTAAATATTAATAAAATTAAATGATATTCAAGATTGAGTTGAAAAATCCCAAGCACATCACACTTACACATTATGCATATCTACCTAAGCAAAATAAAAGAATGAGTTCGAAGTACAAGATCCTTTCTAAATTTAAAGAAAAACCAAAGTTTTTTTCTTTTATGAAGGCTAAAGTATAAGAGGACTTATGAGGGTTAAACCTAATTCTTACATCATTCGGTCATTTTTACTTAGATGATTGAAACTTCTTTTTCAAAAAAAAAAAAATCTTATAACAACTAACTTCTTGTCTTTTCTTATTGGATTTTGTGGGTGCAATCCGCTGAAAACCCTCAGGTTACAACACTCCTCCTCTAGAGGAAACCTAGAGGTTTAAAAGGCTTGTTGCACATGCTCAGTGCAATCGCGTCACCTGCGAAAGTGGTATAATAATTCTCTTATTTTTGTTTTGCTCGGGACGAGCAAAAAGATAAGTGTGGGGTGTGATTAGTCTCTAATTTTGCATAATTTTCATCACATTCTCACATTTATTTGATAATAAATTCTGCTAATAATACCTTGCTTCCTTGATTCTAGGTCCATGGTATTCAAATGAAGAAGAAGACCTAAATCACCATTTAATTGGTGATTAAGATCCTACCAAGTAGCCATTGACCTTATAGTGAAGATTTTGTCAGCCTAGGGAGTCAAATCGCAAATCCAGGAGTATAGGTGGTCAGAAGACAGTCTGGGCGACGCGCTACCCAAAACTGGGCGCGCGCCGCCCTGGCTTGGCCACGGAAACACGACCAAAGCCGCGTTTTCGCGGCCATCTTGGCGCGTGCGCGCTTCAGTTTTGGGCTACGTGCTGTGCACGTGGCCCCCTTTGCCCTGGTGCCTATAAAAGCCCCCCGGGGTCTTTAGTGAAGGAGATCCAGAGTTTAGAGCAAGTTGTTGTAATTTTATTTTTAAGATTTGTAGTTGTTGTTCTTCTTCTTCTAGTTGTAGGTTTAGCCATTAGAGTGAAAGAGAGAGAGTGTGTAAAGTTGTATTTGGAGGGTGACAATCAATACAAGTAATTACTTCTCTTCCTTCTTTCCATTTACTTGTCTTTGCATTTACTTTTACTTGTTGTAGTGTAACTTCTTTCTTCTCCACTTCTTCTCTTTTACTTTGTTGTAGTGTAACTTCCTCTCTTTAACTTTTCTTTTCTTTTGTTTTCTTGTAGTGTACCTCCCTCTTTCCACTTCTTCTACTTTGTTGTTTCTTTTACTTTTATGGCTAACTAACTTTTTCATTTAGCATGGCTAACTAACTACTAACCCACTAATTTCTAACACTTGTTTGATAACCCGCATGAGTCAATAGTGCAAACAAAGCCTTGTGCAAATGAGAGCTATGGCATTTTAAGACGAGGGTTCTAACTCTAATTTACCTACAAGTATCTACTTTCTTATACTTCATGCTTAATGAGTTTTGATGATCTATGAGTTGTATACTTTACTTGTTATTGTAAGTTAGAGACTTTTCTTTTTAACTTTGCCGATACCAATAGTGCACTCGAGTCTTCCCTATTCTCGCCTTCTATCGGATCTTGATAAGGGAACGTCCGAGTTTTTACCGTGTAAGGCTAAGTTTTAGGATGAACTTTCACTCATTTCCACGTGAATAGTTCCAATGCACAAGGTTTGTGTTTGCCTATGATCCATCGTGAGGCTATCTTCAAAAAGTTAGAAATTAGTGGGAGCACTTAGTAGAAAGTTAGCCATGCATTTTTACAACTAAGAAAAAATCACTTTTACAAACCACCAAAACATTTTCCAACAATTCTTAAAAACAACTTCTTTCACTTTTCAATTCTTTATTTGGAAACAAGAACTTTCTTTCGTCTTGAACATAAAAGCCGCATCAAGCTTCCATCGCTCTCCCTCCTTGTGGATACGACCCGTATAGCCACTTCGCTACTACAGAAGAATCGCAAAAGCAGTAACATCAACCCACACTTCCTTCTTTTATTTAGTGCTTGCTTTTTGCCGATCACTAAGTTAGAAACTAAAAGGTTATCAACAAAAAGAAGGACTTGACTACTTCAAATACTTATTCACCAGTAATAAGAATAACTTTCATTCAGATGTTAATTACGATAGCAGTATTGCACAACTTAGATATCCATCAATTGGATATCAAGACTGTATTCTTAAATAGTAAATTAAATGAAAAAAATATATATAGAGCATCCTGAAGGATTTATAGTCAAGCGCCAAGAACATAAAGTATGTAAATTAGTTAAATCCTTATACGTTTAAGCAGACTCCAAAGTAATGGCATGAGAAATTCAATAGTGTCATGATCAAAGATGAATTCACTATCAATGAATGCGATAAATGTGTTTACAATAAAATAGTTGGAGATGCATATATTATTGTATATCTATATGTAGACGACATGCTGATACTTGGGACTAATATTGATGTTATTAGTCTACTAAAAGAATGTTATCCAATAATTTTGACATGAAGGATCGGGAGGTTGCTAATGTAATTTTAGAAATTAAAATCATAAGAATAATAGATGGAATCAGTCCATCTCAATCTCACTACGTGGATAGATTCAAAAAGCATGGGATAAAGAGAGTATGAATTCTTTTCTCTCACACATCCACCTTCACAAGAATACAGAAACTGAAATATGACAGTTGGAGTATTCTCAAATAATCGAAAGTCTTATATATTTATGAATTACATTAGACCCGATATTGCTTATATTGTAAGCAAATTAAGCAGATACGCTATTAACTCTAGTGATGATCATTGAATTGCTCTACTATGAGTATTAGGTTATATATCACATACCAAGGAATATGCCTTGAGATATGAACAGTATCCACCTGTACTTGAAGGATACACAATGCTAATTAGATTGTAGATTCTGAGGAATCAAAATCAACTACCGGATACGTATTTACTCTTGGAGGCGCAGCGGTAACTTGAAAATCTTCAAAACAAACTTGCATTGCTCGTTCTACAATGGAATCAGAATTTATAGCCTTAGATAAGGCTGGAGAAAAAGCAGAATGGCTTCATAATTTTTGAAAGATATACCATTATGGCCAAAACCAGTACCCTCCATATGCATTCACTATGATAATCAAGCAGCGATATTTTGGGCACAAAATTTTATATATTACAGTAAGTCTAGACATATTCGTCGTAGATATAGTACAGTTAATCGGTTGCTCTCAAATGGAATTATCTTAATTGACTTTGTATCGTCAATAGATAATTTAGCTGATCCATTTACTAAAGGTATAAGGGGAGAGCGTATAAACTGCGCATCGAGGGGGATGCGTTTAAAAGCCTAACCTTACTGAGTCAGCTTAATGGGAGCCTCACGTAGCGACTGGAGATCCTACAGACTAAGTTCAAGAGAAAAAACTAGTTATGATTAACTCTGCGAGTAAGCACTTAGGAGCTAGACTCCAACCTATTCCAATGGTGCACCCAAGTACTTTTTACAAGTGATTAAGGATAAACTTAAAACTTTAATGATGCCTATATCTTGTTATTAAAACAAGAGGGTAGAGTACTACTCTTAATAGGATGATCACCTATGTGAGTATAAAGCTAGGTCGGCTCTTTGGGAGTCTCTATGGAGACTGTGATTCCCTAAAGATACTCTCTAAAACTAAGAATGTCCATGGTCAAAATGGACACAACCAAGAACCAAAGTTGATTTTGAAAAGTTATTGTGTAAAGCTTGTTGACTTGGCTTACACAAACGGCTGATAGTTTAAGACTTAGTTCATTGATTAGCTTGTAAGTCTTATAAAGCTTTCGCTATGGAAGGCTCAAGACCTTGTTCACCTATCCTGATGCAGTTTCTTCTCTAAAATACCTGTCACTATAGAGTCAGTCTCTTTTTGTGTTAATTCCTTGAATCTCCATTTATTGTAGGGGATTGTTAGGGAAAAAGAAGCATTTTATGTGAATCTTTGAGCTGATTTAAGGCGAGATCCATTGATAGAATCAACTGGATAATAGTTAGAGTGTGTTCTCCTTCCATTGGGGATGAACGTGTTAAATTCACATATTCAATTCCATTTTGAATGAATGAGATATTCAAGTCAAAAGTTAGCTTAATTCAAAAGCTAAAGGGATTAAAATATTGCTAAAACATTTAGTCCCACATTGAATATGGAGTGGACATTTGAAGTGTTTAAATAGAGGAAAATGAGAACAAAGGGTGTGCCCTTTGAGTACCTAGAGTTTTCGCGCGAGATTTGGGAGAAACCATACCCCCGCGCGCGCCGCTGTCTGCCCGGAGCCGGTGCCGGAGCTCAGGCTCGGGCACGGCCGTGGGAGTGGGGTGCGGGTGTGGTAGAAGTTTGGGTCTGGTTCTTTTTGAACCGGGCCACACGGGTGCGGTTCTACAGTGGGTCTCGGCCTACTCCGCTACCTGAATCTACACAACAACAGACTCCAACGGATAAAATCGTCCAAAAATGGTTCTGTCTAAACGGACACAGAACCGTTTAAAAACAATTTTGTCTGAGAATAACGGGTGCGACGGTCACAGTTTCCTCAACGGGACTTTTGGGAGCGCTATAAAAAGCGCTCTCCTCAGTCATTCTAAACATGCACTGAATACAGAAAAAATGTAATCTTCTCTTCCTCTCCTCTCTACAGACGATTCAGATTTTTGGAAGAAAAAAATCTGGTAAAAGATTCGATCTGAAAGAAGTGCCAGAAATTCAACAGATTCTGAGATCAGAATTGTTGTTTGAATTTGTGTCTTCCTAAGACATAAATTCTCTCTCACCCTCACTCTCCTTTCTCTGCATTGAGTAATCCTTCAAATTTAAGTCAAATATTCTCCCTGAAATTTTTCTTCGCCCAACTATATTGAATTCTTTTTGAAGGTACTGATTAACTACGGTTCAACTGTACAGTGCTTTGATAGTGCTATCTAAATAACGTAAAGGAGTGTTGTATCTTGGGAGACCAGCGTCTAGTAACCCGTTAGCACTGTAGCGGGAGACGTAATTGTCTTAAGGAGATGCGCTGCATGCGTACCTCACTCTAATTGCTGTATAATTGAACTAACGTTCTTTTGACAGTGTTATACTGAAATATTTATGTTCATATATATTACTGTATATGACATTAATTAGTTGTCAGACCTATCTTGCATAAAACAGACTTGTTTTTATTCACTAGGTGCTCGAATCTGTTTCTTCATTGGAGTACAGCTGCTCTTGTTGTCTAAAGACTATACTCATCAGTATTGACTTAAGGGACTTGGAGGATGCTACCCGCAAAAGATTAGTACGCTGAATATCTATATCTCACTTTGTTGTTGTCTTGGGTAAAACAATTATTTCTTGTTATGTATTTGTCAAAAGAACAAGAACAATATTTCTAGGTAAAGTTCTTTGTTGGAAATGAGCATTTTTAACTAGGGATCTTAATAAGTTTCCACGGAAATACTTAATCTGAAATGGCTATTAATTCTGTTAAAAACCTATGTGCATTGGTGTAGCAAAGGTATGTCTGTGATGTTCTTTCTCAATAGAATGTTTTGTTGAGAAAGCAATTTTCGATGTAGCTAGTCTGTGGGAATAATATATTGCAAACCTAACAATCGGCTATTCTTGATGGATATTATGGCTATGAGAATTAGTATGGATGGATAATTCTGTGGAGAATATACCGTCGGGTTATCTCTGCAAATAGACCTTCCTGACGAAAATTCCTTTTATGGCAAAAAGTTTGTCAAGATTGTGAGCATCAACGATAACTGGAATACCAACAAAGTATTCCTGAAAAATCAGTAGTGAGAATAGATAATTCCAACTGATTTTGATGCAATCCCGATGACTACTATGTTGTGATTTCAGGGGAGGACGTCTCTACGACCGGATCGACTAGGATGGCGCAGCGGAAACAAATCATTGGATCTACTAACGCAACTTGAAGAAGAAGAGAAAGATATTCCAAAGTAGATAGAAAACCAACACACAATATAACGTGGTTCCACCGATCAAACAGATCGTGTGTACGTCCATAGGAGAAGGGAGGAGAAACTTTATTGAAACTTTATTAAAACATTGGGGACTACAATGAGAATTACTTATACCTTACGCTTAGAAGATTACAAGCTCTTGATCGTCGCATGAACAACAAACCTTGTGACTAAGCTTCTCTCACGAATATCTCACCTAGATGAATTTCACCCTTTGGAATTATAAATTCATTGGACTCTCTTCGAATACAATGAAGGCCACCATTAGGGGTTATTTATAGATCATAGAACTCTCATATTCCTAAACAAAACTCCATCAATCAGAATAAAAGAAACTTGAATCCAACTCGGACTCAAAACAACTCCAGAAAAGGAAACTGTCAGATCTGATATTAATTGACTACCTTCATGACGTATTCACGTCATAATCCTAACATACTACCCCGAGGAATGCTCTAATTTCTTGTGCAGATGTGAGTATACGTCTACTTTTGCAACATACTTTTAAGCAGATGAGAGAATTAGTGAAGCGGTATCACCGTGCGATCAATACCCATCAACCCATCAAAGGGATGTCCCTCTACTGTCATCAATCAGTTTGAGGTGAACTTCACCAAATCAACAAGTTTCCTCGTCTTCAAATTTTACCTCAACAAACAGCTAAAATTCGACACGAAATCAGTTGATTTTGAATATTAGGCAAATAATACTGTAGTTTGCAAGTTTAATGGATAGAGCTGAATAATTCCTAATTGAATAGTAAAGTGAGACAGCAACCACAATCACCACTAATCACCCACATGCCTGCTTCTGCAGCAAAACTAAAGACAACCGTTTAGGACCTCAGATCATACTAAATGATATTAGCATCTGATCCAACAAAAATCAGTGAGCAGATGATGAACAGTACAACTTAAAAACTCAATTAAACTTATGAAACTTTGGCAGAGTAATGAAGCAAGATGCACAAGTGTTTAAAGATGTGGCACAGAAAGAGAAATATGCACCATTTAGAGCCTGTATCCATAAAGGAGGAAAAGAAACTGACAGGAAAAAATTTCAGTCCAATGAGAATGCTATAAGAGAAAAAGTATCAGAAAATTAAGTATGATGGTTTTTAGAGATATATTTGAGATCATTTGTCCAGAGTTTCAGATAGCTAGAAAAGTAATCCACTGCAACAAGATCAACATAACTTGTATGTATTAAGGAACTTATAAAAGTACGACTGCAGAAATAACTTCTGAAATGACAGTTGTTCGCAATATAGCAGCATACGGGCCTGAGGGGCATGAACAACTTATAAGACATGTTGCTCCGCTAGCATCCAAATGGAAAACAACACTATCTGCGACAAAATGATTGAAAATAAACATTTGTCAAAGTAATGCTTATGAAGAAGATGAAGTGACAAAGATGTGAATTACCTTGAATTAATATAAACTGAAAAAGATGAAATAACATGAGTTAATACTTAATGCCAAAACAATTAAAGGAATGCAAATATGTAAACTTAATTACTTCAGACAGTAGAGCACCATATCTCCTGTAAAGATACAATAAACTTATATCCCTATGTAACTCGTCAAGAAATTTTATTAATGTGGATGTTTAATCTGTAAGTAGAATAAAATTCATAAAATAGTGTATGTGGAGTATGAGTTCAAGAGTTCAAATTATGAAGATTAATCAACTAATATGTGGCAGTACTTTTAGCTAAGCAACATATAGCAGTTCTAAAAGAAAATTTGAGCATGAAGGGAAACAATACGTTGTGAACTGTAGCAGTCAAAGTGCCATCAATTTGAGAAAGACTGCAAGTCTTTGTTCCAAGTCCTAGTACATTGTATGAATTTTCTTAGATAAGCAACTATTTTGAGAAGAATCCATTGAACTTGACAATATACATACAAGCAAGACACGTCTGCTGATATGATAACAAATAGTTGATGGAAAGATCAGCAAATATTTCTTTCATGCAGTGGATGGCGTTTATTTCGCAAGAGCAGTCATTTAATATCTCTTTTGCAGGATGCTAGTTGATAAGATTGCTGGTTTGGGTCAATCTGGCCCCATGTGGACTCTTGTGTCTGTGTGTTTGTGTGTGTTGGAAAAGACTTCACAATTGGATCAAGTTGATTTCTTGCCCTTGAGTGGGCTGGGATATACACCAAGGTTTTTAAGAAGAATATATAATTTGTCACATGCAGTTTTTAATTTCCATGTTAGGAATTTAAGAGAGAGAGAATGTAATGGAAGGCGGTGAGGAACTAGGATTTCACAAGTTATTCCACTCAATGACTCCACACATTGCTAGGTGCAGTAACCGATCTGACAACTAATCAATATCATCGATCTAATTAGCCAAGTCGGTGAAAATCAGGTGGGAGATTTTCCATTCAATAGAACGTTCTTTAATTACAGAACCACCTCTTAATTTTCTTCATTAGTTAAATACCAATTAGATTAATATTAGTCAGTCTCAATATACAGTAATATTTATGAGTATAAATATATCAGTGTAACCCCTGTATAAAGAATGTAAGTTCACTTATACAGCAATTGGAGTGAGGTACGCATGTAAGCGAATCTCCTTAAGACAATTACGTCCTCCATTTCAGTGCTAACAGATTACTAGACGTTGGTCTCCCAAGATACAACACTCCTTCACGGTATTTGGATAGCACTACCAAATCACCGTACGGTCCAACCGTAGTTAATCAGTACCTTTATAGTATTTCAATGTAGCAGGACGAAGACAAATTTTAGGGAGAATGTTTGCCTTAACTTTAGAGGATTATTCACTGTAGAGAATGAGAGAGAGAGAGAGAAGAATTTATGTCTTACGAAGGACATATTTAGACAACAATTCTTTATTTCAGTATCTGTTGAATTTATTGTATTTCTCTTTTCAAACTGAATCTTATTCTTCAGGTTTTTTCACAAAAAACTTATCTTTCAGACTGACTCTTTTTAGTTCTGATTATTGTAGGAAGAGGATAGGAAGAACGTTTTGTTCTGTGTGTTTGTAATTCCTTCCAACAGTTGTAGCGCAGCGGGTTGGATCCGAGCCCACGCCCGTGCCCAGACCCGGACCCGAGCCTGAGCTTCGGCACCGGCGCCGCACGGGCGGCGGCGGTTCCCGCGTGTGTGCGTGGTTTCCCCCAATCGCGCGCGAAAACTCCAAATACCCAAAGGGCAAGCCTTTTGTTTCCATTTTTCTCTATTTATAAACTTCAATTGTCCATCTTATATCCAATGTGGGACTAAATGCTTTTAGTTACCTTTAGTCTCCTTTAACTTTTGAATTAGGCAAACTTTAGATTTAAATATCTCATTCATTCTAAAATGGAATTAAACATATAAATTTATCACGTTCAACCTCAATGGACGAAGAATACACTTCAACCATTATCCGGTTGATTCTATCAACGGATCATGCCTTAATTCAGCTCAAAGATTCATGTTTTAATTCTTTATTTTTTCAATAATCCCCCACAATGAATGGAGATTTAAGGAATTGACAAACAAAGACACTAACTCTATAGCCAAAGGTACTTTAGAAAAGAAACTGCATCCGGATAAGTGAATTAGGTCTTGAACTTTTCGTAGCAAAAACTTTATCGGACTTACTAGCAATCAGTGAACTAAGTCTTGAACTGTCAGCCATTATGTAAGCCAAGTCAACAAGCTTCACACAGTAACTTTCCAAAATCAGCTTTGTTTCTCAGTTTTATCCATTTTGGTCTTGGACATTCTTAATTTCAGAGAGTATCTTTAGGGAATAACAGCCTCCATAGAGATTCCCAAAAAGCCGACCTAGCTCTATACTCACATAAATGATCGTCCTATTAAGAGTAGTCTACTCTACCCTACTTGTTTTAATAACAAGATATAGGCACATTAAAAACGTTAAGCTTATCCTTAATCCATTTGTAAAAAGCACTTGGGTGCACCATAAGAATGGGTTGGAATCAAGCTCCTAAGTGTTTACTCGCAGAGTTAATCATAACTAGCTTGTCCTCTTGAACTTAGTCCGTGGGATTATCAATTGCTAAGTGAGGTTTACATAAAACTGACTCGGTAAGGTTTAGGCTTTTAACCCATTTTTCTTGATGCGCAATTTATACGATCTCCACTTAAATCTTTAGTAAACAGATCCGCTAAATTATCTTTCGATGATACAAAGTCAATAGAGATAATTTCATTCGAGAGCAACTGCTTAACGGTATTATTTCTATGATGAATATGTCTAGACTTAACATTATATATAAAATTTATACCCTAGATATCGCTGCTTGTTTATCACAGTGAATGCATATGGCGGGCATTAACTTTGGCCATAATGGTATATCTTTCAAAAATTATCGAAGCCATTCTGCTTCTTCTCCAACCTTGCCTAAGGATATGAATTCTGATTCCATTATGGAACGATCAATACATGTTTGTTGAAAGATTTCTAAGATACCGCTGCACCACCAAGAGTAAAATATATATCCGCTAGTTGATTTGATTCTTCAGAATCTGTAATCCAATTAGCATCGCTATATCCTTCAAGTACAGGTGGATATTGTCCATATCTCAAGGCATATTTCTTGATATGTGATAGTAACCAAATACTCATAGTAAAACAGTTCAATGATCATCACTAGGGTTACTAGTGTATCTGCTTTATTTGCTTACAGTATAAGCAATATCGGGTATAGTGCAATTCATTAAAATATTAGACTTTTGATATTCCGAGAATACTCCAACTGTCGTACTCCAGTTCCTGTATTCTTGCGAAGGTGAATGTGTGGGAGAAAAGGATTTATATTCTTTTTTATTCCGTAATCCTTGAATCTTTCTATCATCTTATCTACGTTGTGAGATTGAGATAGACTGATTCTATCTGGTTTTCTTGTGATTTTAATTCCTAAAATTACATCAGCAACCCCCTGATCCTTCATATTAAAAATGTTGGATAAAATTCTCTTATTAGACTTAATAACTTCAATATTAGTCTCAAGTATCAGCATGTCATCTAGATATAGACAAACAATGATGTATGCATCTCCAACTATTTTAGTGTATACACACTTATTGCATTCATTGATAGTGAATTCATCTTTGATCATGACACTATCAAATTTTTCATGCCATTGTTTTGCAGCCTACTTTAGACCGTATAAGTATTTAACCAATTTATATACTTGTTCTTGGTTCTTAATTATAAATCCTTCAGGTTGCTCCATATATATTTCTTCATTTAATTCACTATTGAAGAATGCAGTCTTGACATCCATTTGATGAATATCAAGTTGTGCAATACTGCAATCACAATCAACTTCCGAATAGAAGTTATTATTGTTATTGGTGAATAAGTATTGACGTAGTCAAGTCCTTCCTTTTGTCGATAACCCTTGGCTACTAATCTAGTTTTGTACTTATTAATAGATCTATCGGGTTTTAATTTTCTCTTGAAAATTCACTTACTCCCAATTGATTTACTGCTAGGAGGTAAGTTTGCCAATTCTCAAGTATGATTGCTTAGGATGGATTCTATTTCTCTATTTATATCTTTTTTTTCACATTTGTGCTTCTGGAGTAGACATAACCTCTTTAAATGTTTGAGGCTCATTTTCTATAGCATATGCTATGAAATTCGGACTAAAAGATTTTAAAATTTTTGATCTTTGACTTCTTCATGGTTCAACTTCTGCATTAACAATTGGTTCCTTGGGCTTTCGTCCCTGAACTCCATCTCGTGTTTTCTTTTCCCAGAAGTCTTCTCTTCTTTCCGTTTGTACGGAAAGATGTCTTCAAAGAACACAGCATCTCTAGATTCGATAATCAGGTTTACATGAATATCTAGTATTTCTGATTTATGTACCAAAAATCTATAAGCACTACTAATCAAGGCATAGCCTATGAATATGCAGTCCATTATTTTTGCTCCCAACTTAGTCTTTTTAGGCAGTGGTGCTAGTACATTTGCAAGCCACCCCCACATTTTGAGGTAATGGGAGGAACGTGCCCTTCCATGTAATAACTCCAATGATATAAGATCAAGTTTCTCGTGGAGCACTCTATTTAGAATATAATTTACAGTTAACAGAGCTTCCCCCTATAAGTTTTGTGGAGCCTTAGAACTTACGAACATGGAATTGACCATCTCCTTCAAAGTTTTGTTCTTTCATTCAGCAATCCCATTTTGCTGAGGAGTATATGGTATTGTATTTTGATGGATTATACCAAATTTAGCATATAATTCACTAAATTCAGTTGATTCATATTCTTTGCCTTGATCAAATTTTAGAATCTTTATATTCTTGTTGAGTTGATTCTCAACTTCGGCTTTATATGTTAGAAACATATTTATTGCCTCATCCTTACTGTTTAAAAGATACACATAACAGTATCTTGTACAGTCATCAATAAAAGTAATAAAATACTTTTTCTCGCCTCTTGTTGGCGCAAATTTCAAATCACACAAGTCACTAGAATTAATTCTAAAGGTTCTGTATTTCGATTAATTGAGTGAAATGAATTTTTCGTGAACTTGGGTTCAACACAAATCTCACACTTATGAATTTCTTCCAAGTCGAGTTTAAGAATATATCCTAATTAGACAAGTTTTTCAAAAACTTATATTTTACATGCCCTAATCTAGCATGCCATAAAATAGGAGACTCAAACAAATAAACAGAAGATTTTTCTTTATTTATGAGCTTTGGGTACAGATACATGGAATTTTTGTCTACTACAGCAACATTGATCTTAAATAGGTTATTAACAAGATAACTCTTACCCACATACATCCCACCCTTAGTAAGTAAAAATTTATTTGATTCAAAAATCATTCTAAAACCTTTCTTACGATGGATTACTCTAGAGATCAAGTTCTTGTGGATATCTGGAACATATTGTATATCGTTCAGAGTGAGCTCTTTCTCAGATGTCTACTTCAAGATGACCTTTTCTTTTCTCTCAACCTTAGAGATGGCTGAGTTGCCCATGAAGTGTTGCTCATCATGCTCTAGTTTTTGATAATCAGAGAAAAATAATTTCTCCGAGCAGATGTGCCAAGTAGCCCAGTGTCTACCCACCAATCCTTATTGTCACGCCCCGCTTCCCAAAATACGCTGGAGCGGAGACGCGACACGAGTCGGCGACGCATATACGCAAGGAAAATCCCTCACGTATACGCGCTAAGCCTTAAGTAACCTGAAACAAGCTATGTATCTAACTGAAATGAAATATGAATACTGCAATACCACATATAAGCAACCACGCATGATATCATATGAATCAAGACTGGAATAAGAACTGAACTGATATAACAAGAATCAGGAAATAATACGAAAGCTGGAAAGATAAAGTACCAGAATAGAATAGGGAGAAGCTCCAGCTATTCGCGAAGCGTACAGCCTCAACGAACACACTGCACATTAGAAACAAACTGTCCAATATCTGGACGTGCAAATCCAGGGTCGGCAGAACGCGACCATGGTGAGTGTGTGTGTAAAAGGGGAAATAGCTCGTGCATAAGAAACAGTGCATAATAACAATAAGAGTAACTGCAAATATAACATAACTGAATAACAGATAAACAACTGCAGATATAAGGTAAAATAAATATCATGACATGATAAACATCTGAACTGAAGCATATCTGATATCAATATCAACAAAGATATAAGACAACTATCTCATCTGTAAACTAACAACTGATATCAAAGTCATCTATCACAAATGTAGACTAATAGCTGATGTCAAGATGTGAAACTATATGTCACTAGTCTGGTTGTTATTATTAACCTACTAATGTAGTACTTAGCTGTGTCCCATACCACAGCTGTGTTCCCACATATCAAACAAAGTTATCGTTGTTGTAACTGCCTGCCAATGTAGTGCATGTGTTTTGGAAGAGTACCGTGCATGCCCGGTACCACGGTCTAACACCCCTGGCACTGAACCAGGACAAGCCGCAAGGCTCTGACAACTGAAGACCACAGCCCCACACGAAATGACAACTAGTGTGGCGCCGTAATCCGGGCATAGCCCTGACAACTATCACCCCTGGCGCTGAACCAGGACAAGCCGCTAGGCTCTGACAACTGAATGGGTAGCCAGTACTACCCTGATTCCCCATGGTTGGAACCCACAACTCGGTACCATAAGAATCCTTCAAAATACACGACATGCATCATCAGGAAATTACCCCTTTTTCCCGGGTTATGGTGTCTTTTATTAATAAGCAATCAATGTTATTTAATATGTAATAGTAACCAATATCTCCAATAACTGCTGATGTCAACACTAGCTGATAATCTGACAACTGGTAACTAATAACTGATATCTGACAAATGTGATATCTGACAACTGTAATATCCGACAACTGTGATATCTGATAACTGAGTAGCTGATAACTAATATCTGACATCTGAAATAAGATACTGGAGATATAGCCACTAACACAAAGGTGATACAGACAACTAGTCTCACTGACAACTATAACTAGTAACTGATCTCTGCCACAATGTATCACTGACAACTCATATAAACTCTGAACATGAACATCTTATAATCACCAACAAGTATCTCACTATTAAGTAACAACTGATAATTAGTATCTGGTAACTCTGAAGTACAAGACCAATAATATTAACTACATCACTATCACAATTACTCAATCTCTACTAACTGAAGTAATCCAGTCTCTAACATCTTAATAAGTCCACATCAATACTCAAATGATTCATAAGGTATATCTTCGAGAACAATATGTCAACACACACCACAATCATATCTGAATAGAAAACATCCTCAAGAATATCGTAACGAGTCAACATCGATATCTGAATGAATCATCACCAATAAAAGAATATCAAGTCAACACATAATGAATCATATTTAAATAGTCAACATCCTCAACAACATGTAATCTAGAATATCTACATCTTGGTACCCATCATTAATAACAAGTCATCTAACAGATCCCAAATGCCAACAACGTCAATCTCATCTCAAAGCAAGTCAGGCTCCAATAAACGGAATATGTATTCTGGATAATTCTAACTCATCATCAATCTCTAGCACAACTTAACTAATAAAGTCATATTCAATAACTGATCATCATTCAATGTAAATATCATAAGTCTCAGATCAATCCAAAGTCATTACAACCAATTCATATCCCATAGTCACATGATCAATAAGTATCAGTACAAATCAAGTAATCTGATATAATAGTCGTTATTCCAACATATGTCCATAATCAGTGCTAGTCTACTCACTCTGACAAACTATATCTGATTCATAAGGCTACACAATTCCCTCTTCTATAAGTATCAATTATGATATCCCAACATTTGACAATATATCATGTACATGCATCTAAGTCCCATCATGATAAGTCAAGTCATTCCATCCATTAACTATCTCTAGGAATCATATACATCATCTATATCCATTACATAACTCATGGTTGAAGTCCACAGTCCAATGAAAGAACTACACATAGCTATCAGGCCAAGTCGACTAACTAAGCTCTGTCAGTCCGAATCAGAGGTACACTGAAACCTAATCTCCCACACAATAAAATATGTACATGTAACTTCTCTCGCACATAATAACATACACAATGTCCACATTATTCTATGTACACAATTAAATCAAAATATAATCAATTACATATAAAGAAACGGGACCGAAAGGAGTAAACACTCACCTTGGAGAATCTGCACGTTACCGGGCGAGTCGCCGTTACGGTTGCCGTGGCGCCGCTCTTCGCTGTCGGACTGGATAGGACAGTAGCCAGGGTCTTGGGGAAGACCTGGCTGCAATCTGGAGGTCTCGCGCTCGCCGGAAGGGCCTGAAATCGCCGCTCGCTCACTGCTTGTGCTGCTGGTCTGAATCTGGATCTGCTGTGCGCGTCGCCGGGCGAGTCGCTGCCGCGGTCGCTGTGGTGCGGTTCCTCGCCAACGGACTGCATGGGAGGTGGCCAAGTCACTGGAGAAGGTCACCGCGCTGGTCTCCGATGAAGGTCTGACGTGGATCAGGAGAACGACCTGCTCGCTCGCTGCCTACGCGCTGGATCTGGGTCTCCAGCAACGGTCCGAATCTCACCAAATGAATCTGAAACGCTGTAATACGCACCCGAACACACAGAGAGGAATAAGAATTAACACTCACACACAACATGTTCACACATGCACTCCACACATGCACACAATACGCGTACATACATACATGTACATACTCACACACTAACACAATATACATACATATATATTTACATTCCTCTGTAGTTGCATGCACTTGCTCACGCACTAAGCATAGCACACACACATGAATGAATGCACTTTATATATATATATATATATATATATATATATATATATATATATATATATATATATAGTCAATTAATTAAAGGCACACATATATAATATAGGCATCCACTTATATACCTTATCCTTAAGCAAATAATTAAAACATGTACAATGTAAATACATACCCACATGAAGGAAATTCAAGCATGCCGTCAGGGAACTTGCGGCGCGCCGACGGAGGCTCCGACGGAGGCGTACGGGGCCGCGGAGGGTGTCGTTGGATAGAGCAACTCGCCGCGAATGGCGTGGGGTGCGTTCGCGCTCGCCGTCGTCGATCAACGGTGTCCCGCGGAGGGCCCGAAAACGGCTCGAAGTAGGATTTTTGCCGCATACAAGAATTACCCACATGCAAAATCAAATGCCCATAGAAACACACATTAATTAAATTATAATTAGTACATGCATATATATATTTCTACACCAACCAATCAAAATCATTCACATTTTCCAAACACAATACATACAAATAATCAAGGATAGAGAGTGAATTGAAAAGGAGGGGACTCACGGCTATGGAATTAATTAACAAAATGCCAATGGGGAAGCTCGGTTGGTAGTGGTGTGATGGTATCACGATTGGATGAGGGAGCTCAGCTTGGTGCTTCTACAATCCGGGCGCTGGATTGGAGTGGTGCGCCAATGGGGATCCGGCCAATGAGGAGAAGTCTAGGCGGGGGTGCTGCTATGGGTGGAGGCGGCTGGATTATTGGGGGAGATGATTTAGATTAGGGATTTGTTTAGGTTAGGGTTAAGAATAGGATTTAGTAATGGGTTTCGGGTTTGTGGGTAGCGGGTATTAATCTAATGGGTATTGGATTTTGGGTCAAGGCTAATGGGTAAGGGAGAATACCTCAAATAATGATAAATAAAAATAAACTATAATAATATTAATAATCAATAGTGACACCAAATAAGTAAGCAAAATACTAATAAAGGTAATTAGTCATCACCACAGAAATAAATACTATAATAATTAATAAGCACCAATAATAAAAATAAAGGTAACACTAATAGTAATAACAATAAAAAATAAACTTAATGAAATAATGGGATAATAATTAAGTTAACAATTAATAATAATGGCAAATATAAAATGTCAAATTATCAATTACTATCTCATAAATAATTTCCATATTTAATAATATTAATCTCAAGAAAAATAATAAATTAACTTGATTAAATAAAAATAATCTACTAATCAAAATAAATACTCGAAGAAAATAAAAATACAGTATTTCTAACTGGGGATCTTACACTTATTGTTGGTTGTCAGATCCACCTCTAACACCACAGCTGATAGGCTTGACGACGCATGGTCAGTTAGGTTAGCCTGTGGATGGTCCTTCTTATTCTTTTGGGACGACTGTGATATTCATTCACCTTGTGTCACTCTTTATTGCAGATGTAGTAAGTTCCCTTGAAGCGCTTGTTCTTGCCTTCTTGGTTGTCTGATCGGGGCGGAACTAGCACTTGAAAACGTGTGCTTTATGGAAAGAATGAAAAGCTTGTATGTGCTAATGTTCCCTCGATATTTCCGTTATAGTATTGGCTCAACGAGTCGAATCCACACGGACAGGAGGCGATAGAAGCATTAACAGTCTCTATT
This sequence comes from Agave tequilana, assembly GCA_038442645.1. Classification (NCBI taxonomy): domain Eukaryota; kingdom Viridiplantae; phylum Streptophyta; class Magnoliopsida; order Asparagales; family Asparagaceae; genus Agave; species Agave tequilana. Next base: position 11,411 of record JAVJIF010032965.1, on the reverse strand, counting down.
CACATCGTTTGTTAACAATTCTTTTTTGTTAAAAGAATTAGAAAATGAAAAGGAAAATAAAAGAAATCCAGAAAGTGGTAGGTGAGGAGATGTGATGAAAGCGGTGATGTGAAAATAAAAGAGAAGTGGTTTGAAAATAAATAGAAAAGAAGATGAAGCTTGTGGTAAAGAAAAATGAAAACAAAGACAAATAAAGAAAGCGGTGAAAACAACAATGAAAAGATAAAATAAGAGTTTTGAAATTGATTTTTAAAACAAGATAAAAGAAAACTAATGGCTACTAACTACTAATTGCTCTACTAACCATGCTAACCTCTTAGTGATAGTTGCCTCACATGAATCCTTGGCCATCACTAATCCTTGGCTTCAAGAGACGATACAAAGCATGGCTCATAAGATTGTTCTTCTACATTCAAACAACACATCAATACCACATAACAAGTTGCAAGCTACTGTTAAATCATCAAAACCGGTTAGAGGTGAGCATGAAATAAAGAAGACATTGCAAGTTAGTAAGTTAGTGGGTTAGATGTTAGAAATGTTAGAATGTTAGAATCCATCATGAGCCATCAATGGCTTTTGCAAGAGCAAGGCCTTGTAGAGGCTATTAGATTCATGTGGATTATCAAGTAAGTGGTTAGATGGTTAGTGGTTAGTAGTTAGAATGTCATGAGAAGAAAAGTTAGCTAAGCATCATGTAAAAGATGGAGAAGATTACAATGGAGAAGAAAGGAGGCACCTTTACATAGATTGTCACCATCTATTACATCAATCCCTCTCTATCTCTCTCTGAATCTCTCAGCCCTACTACAAGATCTAAAAATAAAATACAAATACAAAATACAAGAAATGAAGAACACCTGCCCTACATTACACTAAAACATAGAAACCCTAGCCTAAAATTAAAAACTGCTTCGTTTTGGACCTCTACAGGGGCTTTTATAGGCATAAGAGAGTTCTAGAAGACGAGACGGGGTCACGCATTGAAAATCAACGCGTGGTCCCACCAAATTATCGCGGATCCGCGACAATACCAGGGACAAAAGTCCCTGGTTTTGGTGAGAATCTTCCTCTGACTTCTAGGACTTTCCTAGTATATCCCATTTTTGGTATTTTCGCCCGAATATTCATCTGACGTGAGCAAAGGTCCAGATTCAATGCATCTTCTAGATGTTCCCTTACTTGGTCTCCAAGAAATCCGGAATTAATTACCCAAAATCGGGTTAATTAAGCTCTTATTACTCCTTTGCCCTTAAACTCCTGATTTATCTACAAGTGGGACCAAAATACGGTTTACACCGACATTTTATTCATAAATCGGTAAGAAAATGCGATATAATAATGCAGAATTGTAGACTAATCTGTCCTCCTCAATCTGAAGCCTCACAATGAGATCTTCCAACTTCAGCTCCTTGCCCTTATGTTTTAGGTAGTTCTTGAAATCTCTTCACGCAGGTGGGAGTTTCTCCACGATAGTAGAAACCTAAAAAATTTCAGGTAGAATCATATGTTCAACCTCTATCTCGTGCAAGATAAGTTAAAATTCTTGTACCTGACTGTGCATAGTTTTGCTGTCCACCATTTTATACTCCAGAAATCTTCTAATGACAAACTTCTTGGTTTCAGCTTCTTCAGTGTTATACTTCTTATCAAGACTTGCCCATAACATCTTTGTCGTTGTGTAGGACTGTAGACATTGTAAAGAAAGTCATCCGGTCCATTTAAAATGTAATTTCTACAAAAGAAGTCACCTTGTGTCCGTGCAACAACTGCAAGGACAAGTCCCGATCAGTTCCGGGTTCTGATAGATCCTCTTGCAGGAATTTGATCAAATGCAGAGTGGTTACGTAGAAGAGCATATTTTGTTGTCACCTCTTGAATTCAGTGCCATCAAATTTTTCCGTCCTCTCCAGCTTCAGATTAGGAAGTGGAGCATGCACCAATGTCTGAATTTGCATGTTTGGTACCTTGCTGGTACTGTCTTGATTAGTCTCAGACATCTTCTGTAATTCAAAAAGATTAGAAGTAAGTAACTTCAAGAATGATTATTGTCTTAAGATTGTTAGGTGCAAAAATTGATCTGACAACTAATCAATATCACCGATCTAATTGGCTAGGTCGGTGAATATCAGGTGGGAGGTTTTCCATTTAGTAGAATGTTTCTTAATTACAGAGCCACCTTTCAATTATCTTCCTTGCTTAAATACCAATTAGACTAGTATTAGTCAGTCTCAATATAAAGTCATATTTATGAGTATAAATATTTCAGTATAACTCCTGTATAAAGAATATTAGTTCACTTATAAAGTAATTAGAGTGAGGTACGCATGTAGCGAATCTCCTTAAAAACCCCGCTTTGATGCTAACGGGTTACTGGATGCTGGATTCCTAAGGTACAACACTCCTTCACAGTATTTGGATAACACTACCAAATCACCGCAGGGTCGAATCATAGTTAATCAGTACCTTTACAGGATTTCAATACAGTAGGACAGAGACAAATTTCAAGGAGAATATTTACCTTAACTTTGTAGGATTATTCACTGTAGAGAAAGGAATGAGAGAGATGGATCTAAGTCTTAGAAAGAGACAGATTTAGACAACAATTCTTTATTCGAGCCCGTGCCTATACCCACGCTCGGACTCAAGCCCCGGCCCCGGCTCCGGCGCCGCGCCAAGCCGGGCGGGCGGCTGCGCGCGTGTAGGCATGGTTCCCCCAATCACGCGTCAAAACTCCAAGTACCAAAAGGGCATGCTTTTTGTTCACATTTTTCTCTATTTATACACTTCAATTGTCCATCCCATATCCAATGTGGGAGTAAATATTTTTAGCTACCTTTAGTCCCCTTTAGCTTTTGAATTATGCAAAATTTAGACTTGAATATCTTATTCATTCTAAAATGGATTTAAACATGTAAATATACCATATTCATCCCTAGTGGAAGGAGAACAACTCCAACCATTATCCAGTTGATTCTATCAATGAATCATGCCTTAATTCAGCTCAAAGATTCATGTTTTAATTCTTCATTTTCCCAACACACATAAGTCGTAATCTTGACAATCACTAGCTCTGTCTATCGACTTGATCCAGGATGCAGCCTCGATTTGGAAGTCTATATATATTTCATATATATGACATAGAGCCTCCGATGTTGTCATCTCCTCCAACCTTCCTCTCCTCCCCTCCCCTCCTCTTCCAGTAGTCTCCCCCCTCTCGTCGTCCTATCTACCTTTCTCCTTTGCTTCCCCTTCACCAATTACCCACATTCCTCCCTTCTTATTCTCTCTCTTTTGGTTCTGATCGCTACTTTCTTCTTCCTCATCATCTTCTTCTTCGAAGAGTTTTGTCTTTTCCTTTTCCTATTTGATTGTGTTGGTTTGCTTATTGCTGGACCCTGGCACTCCGGATCTATCTACTAGCCTGCTCGTTTTTTGAGTGCTCGCCATCTGTTTGATGGAATGTCTTACGGAGGTATGAGTTTTTCTAGGTGTTATCCTCTGCCACCGAATGGCCTGGGTGTCTGGTCGGAGGCCAGGAGGGCGGGACAGAGGAGTTTGAGGAACTATTGCCACTTTTGGGGCCAATTGGGCCACGCTACGTGGATATGCTTTATTTCCTCTGCCGACGGCCAGGCCATCGTGCTAGTGGGTGTCCTAAGCGATCGTGGCTTGGACCAAGGCTTCCTCTGAGTAAGATGGCGTCAGTTGAGAAGGTCTGCTCAGCCGCCTAAGGTGGTCGGAGGTGCTGGCGAGGAGACCTTAATAATGCGGGTCAGGCTTCCTAGAGAGATGATTCGAGGACTCGTGGTGAGGAAGAAGCTGCTTCTCTGCCTTCAGCTGGATGACTACATGGAAGAAGATGAAGTGGGCTCTGAGGTCAGAACAAGTTTCAACAACGCTGTTAGCAAAGGGGTGTCTAGTTCTCTAAATCGTTCTCTTTCCCAGTACTATTGGACTACGCACCGACAGTGGGCGAATGATCGGGGGGGACTAGGTTCTTAGTTCATTCTCTGGCGTCAGTTTCGGGGAGAGGCTGCAGTCGATGGTGGCCGGAGAGGAACAATGTCGATTTTTCTGCCGCGGATAAAGAGTCCTCTGCTCCCATTTAGTCTTCATGGCCGAAGGAAGTGGAGGTGAGGGAGTTTCGGTCAGCCTTTGTCGCCGGCCTGTCGCTGGCAAAGGTGGAGACTACATCTTCGTCGCTGCTCGACAAGGAGAACTGCTCGGTGGTGGGTGAGGGAGTGGAGAATCTTAGGTCGACCCACTCCAATCTTCGTCGTCGTCAGTGGCGATGGCTGATGAACAAGTCGATTGTGTCCCCTCGAAGCAAGCGAGCAGCAGGATCAAGGGTCAATTGGGTGGTACGATGCTCACATTAGACATCAACTATGGCGCTGCGCAGTGTGAGGATCAAGGAGCAAATTTGAATTCAAATTTTGCTGTGGAGAAGGATGTTGAGTTGGGTGGCGGATCTGGAGAGTACTTGAGAGGCGTACCCTTTGTGGATCCGTATGCGTTAAGGGAATTGAGTCATTCTAAGGTGATAGGGGTTTGCGGGCCTTCATTTTGCACTCCTATTGAGGTACCCATTAATGGGTCGGGTGGTGAGTATATTAAGCTAATGGAGAGTACGCGAGTAGGAGCGGGGGGTGCTGGTCTTTCAAAGACCAAGTGCTATGCATGGGTCCATGGACCTAGGGATTAGTTGAGAGGCCTAAGGGCTTAAAGAAGGGATTTTTGTTGCAGCCCAGGGCTAAGGGTCTAAGGGAGAGATACTGGCAAAGCGCGAGAAGAGAAGTGATGCTCTTTTTATCAGCGTTCTGACTTGGGGTCAAGTATGTGCTGACTTAGTTTTTCCTTACATGGACCCAACGAAGAGTTCATTTACCAGATGGGTAAGAGATTTCATGACTACTTCCTGAACGATTATCAGAGCTTCATGGGGATTAGCGAAGCAGTAGGTTAAAAAGAAAAAAGGCAATGCTAACCGGAATGGTTCAGCGGGTGACTGGGACTTTCTTCTTTTGGAGGAGAATTCCGCTGAGGAGTGGTAGGGACAGGGGGGCAGAAGAGGTGCGGCAGCTGAAGCGGATTGGTTCTTTTAGGGTCATGACTTGTTGAAAGGAGGTCGACGGTTAGCGTCAGAGAAGAGTACATCAGATCTGGTCAGACTTCACTCTGCAACGTCAGAATGGTCGCGTGGGCAACTGAAAACTTCGCAAAGATGTTGTCATAACGTTAGGAGGTCATTGACTTACTGTTGGAATTGGAAGGAACAATTTTGTATATTTTACATCTTTGTACCATTCAACTTTTTTGGCGTGTTTCATTGAATTCTCTTACTAATGAAATGCTGCGAGGCTTTATCGGCCTCACGGTTTTTTCTCAAAAAAAAAGGTAAACCATTACATATATCCTTGCATAATTTATCACAAGTAAGTTTGTAGAAGCTTTAGAATTCTATAGGTTAACTCTCTGTGGGCTTTATAAAGGTACAGCTTGGTGCCTATATTGCAACCTCGTCCATCTCTTCAGCAGACCCAATATATAAACATAAATTAAGGTGTTGGAGGAGAGAGTACAGTAGAGGAGGTGAATTCATGCCAGGTGCTGTTGAAGATTGCCAAGGAGTCTACGACGAAAGGCAAAGGAACAGCGGGCAGGAAAAAGTAGCAGCAGCAGAAAAGACAGAGGTCAGTCGACCGGACCGGTCGACCGACGTGCACAATGTGCACAGGATTTGAGCGGTCGACCGGACCGGTCGACCGCAACACTCTGTCTGCAGAAGACAGAGCTCTCGGGTTGTTTCGGTCGACCGGACCGGTCGACCGGAGAGGCTCTCTGCAGGAACCCAACTCTCTCGGTTTATTTCGGTCGACCGGACCGGTCGACCGTAAGAGGGAGTCGGTCGACCGGACCGGTCGACCGACAGTCGGGTCTAGGCTGAAAACTGCTGTTTCGGGAAGTTATGTATTTAAGCCCTAATTATAATTTCTAGGGTTAAGTGCCTAGAGGAAAATAAGCTGCGGACTCTCTTGTGTTCATAGAGATCCAGAGCTATTGTAATCATCTTCTAAATTGAAACTCTCTCCATAGATTGCCCCGAGGACGTAGGCATTCAGGCCGAACCTCGTTAAATCGCGTGTTTTGTGATTGTGCGTTCTTCTCTTGTGATTTCTGTGATTTTGGGTGTTCTTTGTGGTTGTGGAGATAGTGTGATTCTCTGTTGGTTGTTGACGGTGCGCACAACAAGTGGTATCAGAGCTTCAGGTTACGCTTGGGATTCTGAGGATTCGAAGGGCTCCAGATCTGATCAGGTGGAGATCGTGTGTCGATCTTCAGGTCAGAGGTATTGGTGTTCAAGGAGATCGTGTGTCGATCTCAGAAGGACGCAAGGAGGGCTTGTTGAATCAGTGTTTGGAGTAGATCCGGTGAGAAACTCGATCTAGGGTTTCGAGAGGCAGGTAAAAATCCCATTTTTATCTGAGAAAAGATTTATTCCAATTTGGTTATTCTTTCCGCATAAATAGAGAATCAAAGGTAGATCTCAATGGCAGAAGAAACTACTTCCGTTAAAATAATGAATCACTCAAGGATCAAAGTTGTCAAGTTCAATGGAACTAATATTTCGGGATGTGGAGGTGTGAGGTTATGGATGCATTGAATGCACAGAACCTCGAGGACACGCTCCTATTAGAGAGAAAGAAGACTACTACCACTGATGAAGAGTGGGCGAAGATGAACAGGTCGGCATGTGGGTTGATACGTTCATGCTTGTCACAAGACATCAAATATCTTGTACAACATGAGACGTCAGCTAAGAAACTGTGGAATACTCTTGAGAAGAAGTACCTGACAAAGAGTGTGGAGTCTAGGTTGCAGCTGAAGAGTAAACTGTATCAGTTCAGGATGCAGAAGGGAAGCACAGTAAACGAGCACATCAACCGATATACTAAGCTTCTTACAGACTTGCTGAATGTGGATGTCACTGTAAGTGAGGAAGACAAGTCAATCATTTTCCTGAACTCACTCCCACCGGAGGAGTATGAGACATTCACTATGACATTCATAAATGGAAGGCAAACCTTAGTTTATGATGAAATATCGTCTGCACTGATGAGTTATGAGACAAGGAAGAATGAGAGACATTCTGTCAGTCAAGTTCATCAGCGGAGGCTTTGGAAGTAAGAGGCAGGAGTTCATCTAGGAAAGGCAAGGAGATGAGAGGAAGATCAAAGTCTAAGTCGGGCTTCAGGGATCTTAAGAAAAACCAGTGCATGTACTGCAAAGAGATTGGGCACTGGAAGGTTGACTGTCCAAAGTACAAGGGGAAGAAGAAGGAATCAAAATCTGAGGCAAATCTGGCAAGAGTGACAAAACCTACAAGCGGTAAATCACAGACAGATGGAGCAGATTCAGATTCTTCAGTGTTCTCTTTTTCAGTGACTACTCCTGTTGTACGTTACTCGGGGGATAACGAGTGGATCCTGGACACAGGTGCTACATATCATGTATGCCCTAATCGAGATTGGTTTACCAGTCTTGAGAAGTTGGAGGGGTGTTCGGTCGTCATGGGCGATAATCATCCGTGCATCATGGAGGGTGTAGGCACTATTCCTATCAGGATGTTTGACGGGATGGTGAGGGAGCTGAAAGAAGTAAGATATGTACCTCAGCTGAAGAGGAACTTAATCTCAGTAGGAGCTTTGGAATCATTGGGCCTAGGAGTGACTATTAAGGAGGGAGTCCTTAAAATGACAAAGGGTTCGATGGTGGTGTTGAAGGCTGATCGCCGGAGTAACCTGTATTACTTGAGGGGTAGTACAGTGATAGGACAGGTGGCAGCTTCTACCAGTCAGAAGGAAGATCTAACCCGGCTATGGCACATGAGGCTGGGACATGCAGGGGAGAAATCGATGCAAGCTCTTGTGAGGAAGGGCTGCTGAAGGGTGCAGAGACCTGCAAGTTGGATCTATGTGAACATTGCATCATCGGCAAGAAGACGAAGGTGAAGTTTGGCACAGCTTCACACTGCACCGAAGGTATTCTTGACTATGTTCACACGGATGTATGGGGACCTTCCAAGACTGCATCAATTGGAGGTAACCACTATTTTGTGTCGTTCATTGATGACAATTCTAGGCGATGTTGGGTGTACACCATGCGACACAAAAGTGAAGTCCTAGAATTGTTTGTGAAGTGGAAGGCTAATCAGGAGAGAAGCACGGGAAGGAAGGTCAAGGTCCTCCGTTCTGACAACGGAGGAGAGTACAAATCAGATCCTTTCCTACAGCTATGTCTAGATGAGGGCATAGAGAGACACTTCACAGTAAGGGAAACTCCGCAACAGAATGGGGTGGCTGAAAGAATGAGCCGGACTTTGCTAGAGAAGGTTCGGTGCATGTTGTCAAATGCAGGATTGCCAAAGAAGTTTTGGGCTGAAGCTTTGGGATATGCATGCCATCTTGTGAACAGGTTGCCGTCGTCTGCAATAGGGGGAAAGACTCCTCTTGAAGCTTGGTCAGGAAAAGCTGCTATGGACTATGATTTGCTACGGGTCTTCGGATGTCCAGCCTACTACCATGTCAAAGAAGACAAATTGGATCCAAGAGCAAAGAAAGGGGTGTTCGTTGGCTTCAAGCGAGGAACTAAGGGGTTCAAGATTTGGGATCAACAGGACAACAAGTTCATACTCAGCAGGGATGTCACATTTGATGAGGCTTCGTTGATGAAGCCTACGGTCTCTCAGCAGGTGGAGACCAACAAGACCAAGGAGCTATTGCAGCAGGTGGAGAGTGATGCATATCCACCATGTCTAGAGGATTCAGTGTCAGTGAGGATCATTCCTGAGGTGACACAGGGAGGTGATCAAGTTGCAGAAGAAGATGCTGAAGTTGTTGAAGAGGATCAGGAGCAGGTCATGGGTACTGTTCCAGATCCTACTGCAGTTGGAAGACCACGGAGGAATACTAGGAGACCAGGCTGGCTCACCACCGATATGGTTGTTTCATATGCACTTCCAGTTGTTGAAGAGGCTATTCCATCTACATTCAGAGAAGCTGAGATCAGTTCAGAAGCATATATGTGGAAGGAGGCCATGAATGAAGAGATGACAATCTCTTTATAAGAACAACACATGGGAACTTACTAAGTTGCCCAAGGGGAAGAAGGCCATAGGGTGCAAGTGGGTATTTGCTAAGAAGCAAGGATCTCTTCAAGAAGATACAGTGCGCTACAAGGCAAGGTTGGTGGCTAAGGGCTACGCTCAGAGAGAAGGAATCGACTACAACGAGGTGTTCTCCCCAGTAGTTAAACACTCGTCTATTCGGATTCTATTGGCCTTGGTGGCGCAGAATGAGTTGGATCTTGACCAACTTGATGTGAAGACCGCCTTTCTCCACGGCGATCTTGAGGAGGAGATCTATATGACACAGCCCACAGGTTACAAAGCTGCAGGGAAGGAAGAGTTGGTATGCAAGCTGAAGAAATCGCTGTACGGTTTGAAGCAGTCTCCTAGACAGTGGTACAAGCGATTTGACAGCTTCATCAGGAAGAAGAAGTACACAAGAAGCCATTTCGATCCATGTGTGTACTACAATAAACTACCATCATGTGAATATATCTATCTACTTCTTTATGTAGATGATATGTTGATTGCTTCTAGGTCAAGATCTGCTATTGATTCTCTGAAGAAGATGTTGTCGTCAGAGTTTGAGATGAAGGACCTGGGGGAAGCAAGGAAGGTATTGGGCATGGAGATCACAAGAGACAGAAAAACTGGCAGAATAAGTTTGACTCAGAAGGGCTATCTGGAGAAGGTACTGCAGAGGTTTAATATCGGGAAAGATACTAAGACTGTTAGTACACCAATGGCGCCACACTTCAAATTGTCAGCGAAGATGTCTCCAAAGAGTGTTCAAGAGCGTGAACATATGTCTCATGTTCCATATGCCAATGCGGTGGGTAGCTTGATGTATGCAATGGTGTGTACGAGGCCAGATATTTCACAGGCAGTCTCCATGGTGAGTAGATACATGCATGATCCTGGACAAGGTCATTGGGAAGCTGTGAAATGGATTCTGAGGTACATCAAGGGAACTGTTGATGTAGGCCTAGTGTTCGAGAAGGACGACACCGGAAAGCAAGAGTGCATAGGGTATGTGGATTCAGACTATGCAGGTGACCTTGACAAACGCCGGTCGACGACGGGATATGTCTTCACATTCTCGCAGGCACCGGTGAGTTGGCGCTCCACACTTCAGTCTACCGTCGCTTTGTCGACCACAGAGGCTGAATATATGGCTTGACAGAGGCCATGAAGGAGGCAATTTGGCTACAGGGGTTGCTCGATGACTTGGGAGTGGAACAGGAGATCTTGAAGATAAACTGTGACAGCATGAGTGCCATTTATTTGGCAAGGAACCAAGTCTACCATGCAAGGACGAAGCACATCGATGTCAGGTATCACTTTGTTCGGGAGATTCTGGAAGAAGGCGACATTGACCTGTTGAAGATTCACACTTCGGAGAATCCGGCCGATATGCTTACAAAGGTGGTGTCGGGAGTAAAGTTTGCACACTGCAAAGACTTGCTTCATATCCTTCAGGTGAATTGAGCTTGCTGAAGCTCATTTGGGTGAACTACGGACGGCTTGATCCCTTGGGCAAGGGGTACGTAGGCAACCGGGTTGGTGCAGCCGCTTCCGAGTCGTCATTCGGCTCAGATTTGGAAATCTTCACCGAGGTGGAGAATTGTTGGAGGAGAGAGTACAGTAGAGGAGGTGAATTCATGCCAGGTGCTGTTGAAGATTGCCAAGGAGTCTACGACGAAAGGCAAAGGAACAGCGGGCAGGAAAAAGCAGCAGCAGCAGAAAAGACAGAGGTCGGTCGACCGGATCGGTCGACCGACGTGCACAACGTGCACAGGATTTGAGCGGTCGACCGGACCGGTCGACCGCAACACTCTGTCTGCAGAAGACAGAGCTCTCGGTTGTTTCGGTCGACCGGACCGGTCGACCGGAGAGGCTCTCTGCAGGAACCCAACTCTCGGGTTGTTTCGGTCGACCGGACCGGTCGACCGTAAGAGGGAGTCGGTCGACCGGACCGGTCGACCGACAGTCGGGTCTAGGCTGAAAACTGCTGTTTCGGGAAGTTATGTATTTAAGCCCTAATTGTAATTTCTAGGGTTAAGTGCCTAGAGGAAAATAAGCTGCGGACTCTCTTGTGTTCATAGAGATCCAGAGCTATTGTAATCATCTTCTAAATTGAAACTCTCTCCATAGATTGCCCCGAGGACGTAGGCATTCAGGCCGAACCTCGTTAAATCGCGTGTTTTGTGATTGTGCGTTCTTCTCTTGTGATTTCTGTGATTTTGGGTGTTCTTTGTGGTCGTGGAGATAGTGTGATTCT
>JAVJIF010032964.1:0-49137 GCA_038442645.1 Agave tequilana | reverse complement strand
TGTTGGAGGAGAGAGTACAGTAGAGGAGGTGAATTCATGCCAGGTGCTGTTGAAGATTGCCAAGGAGTCTACGACGAAAGGCAAAGGAACAGCGGGCAGGAAAAAGCAGCAGCAGCAGAAAAGACAGAGGTCGGTCGACCGGTCCGGTCGACCGACGTGCACAACGTGCACAGGATTTGAGCGGTCGACCGGACTGGTCGACCGCAACACTCTGTCTGCAGAAGACAGAGCTCTCGGGTTGTTTCAGTCGACCGGACCGGTCGACCGGAGAGGCTCTCTGCAGGAACCCAACTCTCGGGTTGTTTCGGTCGACCAGTCCGGTCGACCGTAAGAGGGAGTCGGTCGACCGGACCAGTCGACCGACAGTCGGGTCTAGGCTGAAAACTGCTGTTTCGGGAAGTTATGTATTTAAGCCCTAATTGTAATTTCTAGGGTTTAGTGCCTTGAGAAAAATAAGCTGCGGACTCTCTTGTGTTCATAGAGATCCAGAGCTATTGTAATCATCTTCCAAATTGAAACTCTCTCCGTAGATTGCCCCGAGGACGTAGGCATTCAGGCCGAACCTCGTTAAATCGCGTGTTTTGTGATTGTGCGTTCTTCTCTTGTGATTTCTGTGATTTTGGGTGTTCTTTGTGGTTGTGGAGATAGTGTGATTCTCTGTTGGTTGTTGTCGGTGCGCACAACAAGTGGTATCAGAGCTTCAGGCTACGCTTGGGATTCTGAGGATTCGAAGGGCTTCAGATCTGATCAGGTGGAGATCGTGTGTCGATCTTCAGGTCAGAGGTATTGGTGTTCGAGGAGATCGTGTGTCGATCTCAGGAGGACGCAAGGAGGGCTTGTTGAATCAGTGTTTGGAGTAGATCCGGTGAGAAACTCGATCTAGGGTTTCGAGAGGCAGGTAAAAATCCATTTTTTATCTGAGGAAAGATTTATTCCAATTTGGTTATTCTTTCCGCATAAATAGAGAATCAAAGGTAGATCTCAATGGCAGAAGAAACTACTTCCGTTAAAACAATGAATCACTCAAGGATCGAAGTTGTCAAGTTCAATGGAACTAATAATTTCGGGATGTGGAGGTGTGAGGTTATGGATGCATTGAATGCACAGAACCTCGAGGACACGCTCCTATTAGAGAGAAGAAGACTACTACCACTGATGAAGAGTGGGCGAAGATGAACAGGTCGGCATGTGGGTTGATACGTTCATGCTTGTCACAAGACATCAAATATCTTGTACAACATGAGACGTCAGCTAAGAAACTGTGGAATACTCTTGAGAAGAAGTACCTGACAAAGAGTGTGGAGTCTAGGTTGCAGCTGAAGAGTAAACTGTATCAGTTCAGGATGCAGAAGGGAAGCACAGTAAACGAGCACATCACCGATATACGAAGCTTCTTACAGACTTGTTGAATGTGGATGTCACTGTAAGTGAGGAAGACAAGTCAGTCATTCTCCTGAACTCACTCCCACCGGAGGAGTATGAGACATTCACTATGACATTCATAAATGGAAGGCAAACCTTAGTTTATGATGAAATATCGTCTGCATTGATGAGTTATGAGACAAGGAAGAATGAGAGACATTCTGGTCAGTCAAGTTCATCAGCGGAGGCTTTGAAGTAAGAGGCAGGAGTTCATCAAGGAAAGGCAAGGAGATGAGAGGAAGATCAAAGTCTAGGTCGGGCTTCAGGGATCTTAAGAAAAACCAGTGCATGTACTGCAAAGAGATTGGGCACTGGAAGGTTGACTGTCCAAAGTACAAGGGGAAGAAGAAGGAATCAAAGTCTGAGGCAAATCTGGCAAGAGTGACAAAAGCTACAAGCGGTAAATCACAGGCAGATGGAGCAGATTCAGATTCTTCAGTGTTCTCTTTTTCAGTGACTACTCCTGTTGTAGGTTACTCGGGGGATAACGAGTGGATCCTGGACACAGGTGCTACATATCATGTATGCCCTAATCGAGATTGGTTTACCAGTCTTGAGAAGTTGGAGGGGTGTTCGGTCGTCATGGGCGATGATCATCCGTGCATCATGGAGGGTGTAGGCACTATTCCGATCAGGATGTTTGACGGGATGGTGAGGGAGCTGAAAGAAGTAAGATATGTACCTCAGCTGAAGAGGAACTTAATCTCAGTAGGAGCTTTGGAATCATTGGGCCTAGGAGTGACTATTAAGGAGGGAGTCCTTAAAATGACAAAGGGTTCGATGGTGGTGTTGAAGGCTGATCGCCGGAGTAACCTGTATTACTTGAGGGGTAGTACAGTGACAGGACAGGTGGCAGCTTCTACCAGTCAGAAGGAAGATCTAACCCGGCTATGGCACATGAGGCTGGGACATGCAGGGGAGAAATCGATGCAAGCTCTTGTGAGGAAAGGGCTGCTGAAGGGTGCAGAGACCTGCAAGTTGGATCTATGTGAACATTGCATCATCGGCAAGAAGACGAAGGTGAAGTTTGGCACAGCTTCACACTGCACCGAAGGTATTCTTGACTATGTTCACACGGATGTATGGGGACCTTCCAAGACTGCATCAATTGGAGGTAACCACTATTTTGTGTCGTTCATTGATGACTATTCTAGGCGATGTTGGGTGTACACCATGCGACACAAAAGTGAAGTCCTAGAATTATTTGTGAAGTGGAAGGCTAATCAGGAGAGAAGCACGGGAAGGAAGGTCAAGGTCCTCCGTTCTGACAACGGAGGAGAGTACAAATCAGATCCTTTCCTACAGCTATGTCTAGATGAGGGCATAGAGAGACACTTCACAGTAAGGGAAACTCCGCAACAGAATGGGGTGGCTGAAAGAATGAACCGGACTTTGCTAGAGAAGGTTCGGTGCATGTTGTCAAATGCAGGATTGCCAAAGAAGTTTTGGGCTGAAGCTTTGGGATATGCATGCCATCTTGTGAACAGGTTGCCGTCGTCTGCAATAGGGGGGAAGACTCCTCTTGAAGCTTGGTCAGGAAAAGCTGCTATGGACTATGATTTGCTACGGGTCTTCGGATGTCCAGCCTACTACCATGTTAAGAAGACAAGTTGGATCCAAGAGCAAAGAAAGGGGTGTTCGTTGGCTTCAAGCGAGGAACTAAGGGGTTCAAGATTTGGGATCAACAGGACAACAAGTTCATACTCAGCAGGGATGTCACATTTGATGAGGCTTCGTTGATGAAGCCTACGGTCTCTCAGCAGGTGGAGACCAACAAGACCAAGGAGCTATTGCAGCAGGTGGAGAGTGATGCAAATCCACCATGTCTAGAGGATTCAGTGTCAGTGAGGATCATTCCTGAGGTGACACAGGGAGGTGATCAAGTTGCAGAAGAAGATGCTGAAGTTGTTGAAGAGGATCAGGAGCAGGTCATGGGTACTGTTCCAGATCCTACTGCAGTTGAAAGACCACGGAGGAATACTAGGAGACCAGGCTGGCTCACCACCGATATGGTTGTTTCATATGCACTTCCAGTTGTTGAAGAGGCTATTCCATCTACATTCAGAGAAGCTGAGATCAGTTCAGAAACAGATATGTGGAAGGAGGCCATGAATGAAGAGATGTAATCTCTTTATAAGAACAACACATGGGAACTTACTAAGTTGCCCAAGGGGAAGAAGGCCATAGGGTGCAAGTGGGTATTTGCTAAGAAGCAAGGATCTCTTCAAGAAGATACAGTGCGCTACAAGGCAAGGTTGGTGGCTAAGGGCTACGCTCAGAGAGAAGGAATCGACTACAACGAGGTGTTCTCCCCAGTAGTTAAACACTCATCTATTCGGATTCTATTGGCCTTGGTGGCGCAGAATGAGTTGGATCTTGACCAACTTGATGTGAAGACCGCCTTTCTCCACGGCGATCTTGAGGAGGAGATCTATATGACACAGCCCACAGGTTACAAAGCTGCAGGGAAGGAAGAGTTGGTATGCAAGCTGAAGAAATCGCTGTACGGTTTGAAGCAGTCTCCTAGACAGTGGTACAAGCGATTTGACAGCTTCATCAGGAAGAAGAAGTACACAAGAAGCCATTTCGATCCATGTGTGTACTACAACAAACTACCATCAGGTGAATATATCTATCTACTTCTTTATGTAGATGATATGTTGATTGCTTCTAGGTCAAGATCTGCTATTGATTCTCTGAAGAAGATGTTGTCGTCAGAGTTTGAGATGAAGGACCTGGGGGAAGCAAGGAAGGTATTGGGCATGGAGATCACAAGAGACAGAAAAACTGGCAGAATAAGTTTGACTCAGAAGGGCTATCTGGAGAAGGTACTGCAGAGGTTTAATATCGGGAAGATACTAAGACTGTTAGTACACCAATGGCGCCACACTTCAAATTGTCAGCGAAGATGTCTCCAAAGAGTGTTCAAGAGCGTGAACATATGTCTCATGTTCCATATGCCAATGCGGTGGGTAGCTTGATGTATGCAATGGTGTGTACGAGGCCAGATATTTCACAGGCAGTCTCCATGGTGAGTAGATACATGCATGATCCTGGACAGGGTCATTGGGAAGCTGTGAAATGGATTCTGAGGTACATCAAGGGAACTGTTGATGTAGGCCTAGTGTTCGAGAAGGACGACACCGGAAAGCAAGAGTGCATAGGGTATGTGGATTCAGACTATGCAGGTGACCTTGACAAACGCCGGTCGACGACGGGATATGTCTTCACATTCTCGCAGGCACCGGTGAGTTGGCGCTCCACACTTCAGTCTACCGTCGCTTTGTCGACCACAGAGGCTGAATATATGGCTATGACAGAGGCCATGAAGGAGGCAATTTGGCTTCAGGGGTTGCTTGATGACTTGGGCGTGAAACAGGATATTTGAAGATAAACTGTGACAGCATGAGTGCCATCTACTTGGCAAGGAACCAGGTCTATCATGCAAGGACGAAGCACATCGATGTCAGGTATCACTTTGTTCGGGAGATTCTGGAAGAAGGTGACATTGACTTGTTGAAGATTCACACTTCGGAGAATCTGGCCGATATGCTTACAAAGGTGGTGTCGGGAGTAAAGTTTGCACACTGCAAAGACTTGCTTCATATCCTTCAGGTGAATTGAGCTTGCTGAAGCTCATTTGGGTGAACTACGGACGGCTTGATCCCTTGGGCAAGGGGTACGTAGGCAACCGGGTTGGTGCAGCCGCTTCCGAGTCGTCATTCGGCTCAGATTTGGAAATCTTCACCGAGGTGGAGAATTGTTGGAGGAGAGAGTACAGTAGAGGAGGTGAATTCATGCCAGGTGCTGTTGAAGATTGCCAAGAAATCTACGACGAAAGGCAAAGGAACAGCGGGCAGGAAAAAGCAGCAGCAGCAGAAAAGATAGAGGTCGGTCGACCGGTCCGGTCGACCGACGTGCACAACGTGCACAGGATTTGAGCGGTCGACCGGACCGGTCGACCGCAACACTCTGTCTGCAGAAGACAGAGCTCTCGGGTTGTTTCGGTCGACCGGACCGGTCGACCGGAGAGGCTCTCTGCAGGAACCCAACTCTCGGGTTGTTTCGGTCGACCGGTCCGGTCGACCGTAAGAGGGAGTCGGTCGACCGGACCAGTCGACCGACAGTCGGGTCTAGGCTGAAAACTGCTATTTCGGGAAGTTATGTATTTAAGCCCTAATTGTAATTTCTAGGGTTTAGTGCCTTGAGAAAAATAAGCTGCGGACTCTCTTGTGTTCATAGAGATCCAGAGCTATTGTAATCATCTTCCAAATTGAAACTCTCTCCGTAGATTGCCCCGAGGACGTAGGCATTCAGGCCGAACCTCGTTAAATCGCGTGTTTTGTGATTGTGCGTTCTTCTCTTGTGATTTCTGTGATTTTGGGTGTTCTTTGTGGTTGTGGAGATAGTGTGATTCTCTGTTGGTTGTGTCGGTGCGCACAACATTATACAATTGTATAGTCTATAGTCTGATTCTGATCTTCATTAGGATCACGACGTGTGTCTCACTTCATACTGATTGTTACTCCCGGGATTGATGTTTGTGAAACTTGATAATATGATGACTTGCAAAAAAAAAAAGACTATTATAAACCAAACTAGTAATACCTAAACAAAAAAGTAATAAGAAATAACATGAGGATTTAGCGTGGTTCGGCCCAAATTTGGCTTACGTCCAAGAGAGAGAACTTGAGAGAGTTTTTTAATAAACTTGATACAAAGAAATCTAACCTTCCTCTCACAAAAGTATTCACCTTCCCCTTAAATCTGTATCTAAATTACAAGAGTATACCCTCTCTCTGTGCACATTCACCTTACTCTTCTCTTTCTTGGCTTCTTCTGATCTTATTTACTTGAGCTTGATTTACAATGCTGGGTTATAATCTTTATTTATAGAATTTTACAATACAACTCATATTTGAACTATGAGATGATTTTGGCCATTGGATGCCTGACAAATCTTGATCAATTCTATTTGGAGTTGATCTCCTTAGTCTGGAGGAATTTTAAATTCTTCATTTTTAGAAACAAGCCTTCATTGAATGAAATCTAAATCCTATTCGTACTCCTCAAGAAAAGAAAACTCGTAAGCAACTGAACAAGAAATACTCCAGCTTAATTTGCTTTTTCTATTTCAAGGCATCGTCTTCTCTAACTCAATTGAATTTTCTTGGACCATCATATCTTCTTGAAAATAAGGCAAAATCCTAACACTCATAACCTTTCTCAAAAAACCTCTTCCAAATCAACGATGGCCCGAAGAAAGAGGGTCATCGAAGGTGTGATATCTGTTCGCAGTTTGAAATTCATGAAAAACTCTATCATTGTTGAACCACTTACAAATTATAGAAAAACCTAAACTTATTAGAATCTTTTAAAGAATCGTATAATGGCAAGAACAGGGTCGAATTCACAGAGACTTGTTAAACTTGATTCTTAAAAATCTAAATTTAATTTTAATGTAGTTGGAAAATTTTTGGATGAAAGTTGAAAACTTTTTTTATGAACTAAATTCTATAAGCATTAAAATATGAAGTAAAAGAAAAAGAAATACTAACCGATGCGAAGGCTAAGTAAATAAAGCGATGAAAAAAATAAGATAGGGAGGGAAAAGAAAGATGAAACTCGAAATTAACACAAGAATTGGTTCTTTGTCATCGCCTTGGCGTTTCCTTCCTCCGGACGATGTTGAAAACTAGGAAAGTAGAAGAACTAGCAACTGAAAAGAGAAGATAACATGCACTAGAAAAGTATAAAATAAAGCATGAAATTAAAAGAGAAGAACAACATGACATAAATTATAAAGAAAAGTAAAGAAAGTTTAGACTGAAACGATGCACGATCTTATTGAAGAAGACTGAATTTCATTAAATAATTACTGTTATAAAACTCTCGATCTTCTCCAAAACTCGCATTATAACCCACAAAACTCTCCTCTTTATTGCTTTTCAGCCTTCTGATGTTCTCTGAGATAAGATGCACTTTTTTCTATGCTCTACCTCTCATTTATAGTAGAAGTAGTAGATAAACTCCTAGTAAAAGTTGTGAACCCATCAAGAGATATATCTTAAGAACTTAAATTTGAATTTTGAATATTAAGATAATACCTTTTCTCTTGACTTGGGGAGCAAGCTATTATCAATTTTTGAATTTGAATTTTTTCCTTATCTCAAAACTTGGTTTGATTTATCTAGAATTTTATGTGGGAATTCAATTCTGAATTAGTCTGCAGCTATTTGACGTGTTAATTACTGAATATGACTCATCAAATGACAGAATTTAAAACAGTGATCAACATAAAAATTGTAGACATTTAAGTTCTCTTTCTGGAGCATCTTGAATCATCGAATTTGAGTTTCTTTAAGGAAAGTTATGATGAAAATGTTAAAATATATTCAGTCTGAATCCGAGAACTTCGAATTTAATTGAAATTTTCTTTTAAACTCCCAATAGGATTACTTTATTAAGCTTTGAATTTTTATTGCCTTTTGGGCTTTTGAGCTTTTTTGGATTTTTTGGGCTTCTTTCTTTTATTAATGAAGGTATGCACATTACTAAGCAAAAATACAATTATATAGCAATATTTTATAAAAAAATATGAAACTATGACTAAAAATATACATATTTGATGAACAATAACACCCTCACTCCTATCTTTTTGCTCGTCCCCGAGTAAAACAAAAGAAAAAAAAAACTAAACTAACCTAACTCACTTTCGTAGGAATCATAGTTGCACTTAGCATGCGTAACAAGCCGTTAAACCTCTAGGTTACCCCTAGAGGACGAGTGTTGTCTCATGAGTGTTTTCAGTTAATTACACCCACAAAATTCATAAAGAAAGAAAAAGAAATTGTTAGTATTTTTGAAAACGCATTTTGAAAAAAGCGAAAATTTTTTAAATTTTTTTCCAAAAATCAAGTAATCTACAAGTCTTAGAATCATCAAACTATTCATTCTAAACTTAGTTTCCATGCAATAATTTGTTATCAATCTAAGTTTAGGATTAAAACTGTATTTCTCATTTAGTCTTTTAGTTTAGCCTAAATCATGTGCACCTCTGTGATCGTGAATTTTAACTCGAGATTCTTCAACTCTAACTCTTATATCTTATTTTTTTTATATATGATGGTAATATTTCTTAGTTCTCTTAAGCTTTCTAATTTTCCTATGTGTCAAACCGGACGGTTTTAAGGCACCAGGTAAGAAAACACTCCTAAGACTTAAAAGCTCGAGCAAACAAGGCCATGAAACTAAGGGCTTTATTTATGATATAAATCACTTTTAGGCGTGAATACTTATGCTTCATGAGGCACAATACTCAGTTTAATCAGATGATTTTTGATATATATATATATATATATATATATATATATATATATATATATATATATATATATATATATATATATGCATATATGTATGCATATTTTTTCTTTCTTTTTCTATTTTTTTTATAAGGCACAAGGTTTTTATTTTGAATTCTAAGTGTGTAAATGTATATATTGCATATTTCATCAAGGTAAAAATCAAGACTAAATTGTTTTTTCAATTTTTCTTTCTAACCCTAGAAATCAAACAAATAATCTCATCTTGACCAAGTATAAGAAATCTTAATTATGATTTTCCTAGTCCTTAAAATAAACTTAATTTCTTACAAAAATAGGTCAAAATATTATTTCTCTTTTCAAAAAGTTTTTTAAACAATTTTTTTATATATACAAATAAAGAGCAAAACCTAGAAAAGCCTATGTTAGAACCCTCCCCACGCCTAAACTACATTGTTCTCAATGTAAAAATGTATGCTCAATATGATGAATCATGATCCAAATTCAAAGATGTAGAAAGACAAGTGCTAACATTAAAAACTGAACAAGGTGACGGGTAGATAGTATCTTGGGAGCTGCATAAGCATATAAGCTAACAAAAAAAAAGTAGTGAGAATAAATAGAAAGATGAAGGCACATCTCCAAATTTATATAAAAGCATCTCCCCATAGAAAAGAATTAGAAACTCTAGAAAAGAAAAGAAAATAAAAATAAACTATCTTAAAAAAATAACATCTCTGAGTTGCCTCCCAGCAGTGCTAAGTTTAACGTTTTCAGCCAGACACAAGCACATGTCACTCAGCCTCTATGTATGGCTTTCTGATGTTTAACTAGAATATTAAATAGATTTCTTGCATGGTCCTTGAAGCGGGATAATGATGCATTCAAGAATGTAGAAATATGTGTCCAAAATTTTCTAACTTGAATACAATTTTTTTTTAAGTGACGTGGCATAGGCAAATAATTGTTTAATCACATCTAAAAGTGGAATGTCGATTTTAACTGGTTTGACATTTTCGGGTACTTCATCCATCCTAGTCTTATTCTCATCAAAATAAAAGGACTGATCTGCACAGGGTACATGATCGAGTCAAACATGCATAAAAAAATACAGAAATTTAGAATAGTACTAGGTCCTCAATTGTACCGTGTAGTTTAGGGCTAACGGGTCGTGATCCACAGGGAGGGACAGCGATAGAAGCGTTATGTAAGTTTCTTCTTTTAATTTATCAAAACTAGTTAATACTTATCTTCTCAGTTTATAAAAAGAAAAAATTTAAAAATGTTAAGTTAAATTAAGAAGAAGATGGTAGAAGAAGAGATGGTGGTGGTGTTGTTATTTTAATTATAAAAGAAAAAGAAACAAAAATAGATAAAGAAAAGTGTTGATACAAAAATCAAAAATAAAAGAAGAATATTTACCTCTACTGTTTGAATCATAATGAAAATACCTAAGTAAAGCGAAGAAAGAGAAAAGAATAAAGGAAAGTAAGACTTCGGCGAGATCGAGCACAATGAAGAAAAGTGAGGAACTTCATTGATTGTCACCTTCAATAAAGATTCTTGAAGAAAAGATTGCAATAATGTCACTCTATAATAACTCTTCCTCTCTTTTGATCATGTAACTCTCTCTAGCCTAAAAATAAAATAAAATAAAGAAAATAAAAATTACATTGAAGAATAAAAGAAAACCTAAACTAAATCTCTCTCTGGAGTGGTACCCTTTCTGCCTTCGAGATATGAGGGTATTTATAGGAGAAAACCAGAGGGATAGAACGCGTATGAAGATAGGAAAAGCTGTATATTTCTGAATTTGAGTCTCCCCTTATCTCCAAATTTGATTTGATTTATCCAGAAATTCAATCCTGATCTACAGCTTGTTGGCGTGTTGATTGTTGAATATCACTTATCAAATGATAGAATTGGAAGGAGTGATCAACATAAGAATTGTAGCCCTTTAAGTCATCTTTCTGTAGCGTTTTGAATCATTAGATTTAAATTTTGGTAGCGAATGTTATGATTAAAATGCTAAACTATATCCAGCCTGAATCCGAATTTAAATTGCTTCATCTCATCGTTGATCTTTTCTCTATCCATTTATCCTCTTTGATTTTCAGTTTGTCTTCTAGAATTGATAAGATATATCAGATAAGATAATATCATCTAATTTAAAAGAAAAATGGATTGTTTGAAAACCCTATCAGTTTTGCTAATTTAGATGATACCCTGCATGAATTAGGACATTAAGACAAGTTATTTGCAATATTCATTACAGAATATATGTAAGAATGTAATAATATTTATGTAATATATGTGTCCAAATACACCCCCATATATCTTTTGCTCGTCCTCGAGCAAAACAAAGAGAAAAGAAAAATTAAACTGACCAAACCTAACTCACTTTCGTAGAAATCATGATTGCACTTAGCACATGCAACAAGACATTAAACCTCTAGGTTCCCCTAGAGGACGAGTTTTGTCTCGTGAGGGTTTTCAGTGGATTGCACTCACAAAATCCATGAAGAAAAAGAAATAAAGTGTTAGTATTTTTGAAAATGCATTTTAAAGGAAAAAAATATTTGAAGTATTAATGTAAAAATTCAAGTAATCTATAAGTCATATGATTATCAAAACTTAGTCATTCCTAAACTTAGTCTCTATTCGAAAACTTGTTTTCAATCAAGATAAGGATTAAAATTGTATTTCTCATCTAGTCTATTATTTTATCCTAAGTCATTTGCACCTTGTGAGCGTGAAAATTTGGCTTAGGATTCTTCAACTCTAACTCTTATGCCTTATTATTTTCTCTCTTCTTTTTTTTTTTTTTAATTTATGGCAGTAATATCCCTTAGTTCTATTAGGCTTTCTAATTCGCCCATGTAACGAGCCTTAGTCGGTGACTCCCAAATCAGACGATTTTAGGGCACCGGGTGAGAAAACACTCCAAGGACTTAGGATTCGAGCAAAAAATGCCACAAAATTAAGAATTTTTAATTATATGAACCACTTTTAGGCATGAATACTTATGCTTTATGAGGCACAAATACCCAGCTTAATCAGAGGATATTTTTTTGATATATGTATATATATATATTTTTTATATAAGACATAAGAATCTTTGTTTTAGAATCCTAAGTATGTAAGTGTATAAAGTATGCATATTTCATCAAGGTAAAAATTAAGAATAAACTACTTTTCTAATTTTTCTTCCTAACCTCAAAATCAAACAAATAATTTTATTTTGACCAAGTATAAGAAATCCTAATTATGATCCTCTTATTCCTTAAAATTAACTTAATTTTTTACAAAAATAAGTCAAAGTATTATTTTTCTTTTCAAAAGTTTTAAAGAAAGAATTTTTTTTTTTTAAATTAGTGAAGTTAGCTTGTTAGTAAACCCTCCCCCACATCTAACTCATGTATTGTCCTCAATGTATGAATGAAATACAATAATATATGAAAAAGGAGAAAGGGAAGGAAAATTGACACCTCAAGGTGGTGGTTCCGATGGTAGTCTCATTGGGCCAAGCATTTCTACCCAATCTAGATACTGTGATTTTTATGGAACTCACCTTTTATTTTCTCTTCTTATTAGCATTTTTATACTCCCCAATATGAATAGGATCATGCAAGATCCTAGCATGAAATTTTTTTGGTTATATGACCAATCTTGGGATATCATCACGGAGTCATATTGATTCAAACCTTGGTCCAACAGTGGAATGTGGTTTTGTGGAATGGATGATTTGAGCTCAACAATGAAAGAAATAGGAACCGATACTGACTCGGGAATAAAACTCAAATCAAGTTTAGGCTCGAGAGTCAGAGTTGGTTCATGGGTTTGGTCCAAATCATAGAATTCAAGTTCACATTCATTTTTCAACAATAGAATGTGACTATCCAATATAGTTGATTCATGTTCAAGCTCTATGGGTATAGGAATCAGCGTTGGCTTCGGAATTGGGTCCAAATCGTGTAAGAAAATCGGAGTCAGCATAGATTCAAAAAGTGAAACTGAATCACAACATTGAGAATCAGTATCACATTCATCTTCAAGTTCAATCTCATTGAAATGAAAACTTGCCAATTTATCAATGGGTTGATATGTTGGCCCGAAGGCCCATCACTCTAGTTTTGATGATGATCAACTCATGTAGTTATAGTACTAATGATCTTGTGTTTAATTAGTGACAAATTTATGATCAAGATCTTAGTAGGTGCATAGCTTCAACAAAGGATTTAAAGTCAAATTTTGGAGCTAGCACGGTTTGATCCAAGAGCCATTGGATCATGTTTGGACCAAGTCAAGAAGATGAGAAGGCTTCAAGTGAAGACTTCAAGAAGATGAAGACTTGTGTCTAGGTTTGTTTTTTAGAAGATTTTGTTTTAGATAAAATGTAAAGGATAGAGTAGTTGGTGGATTGCTCAAGTATCATATACACACACACTCTTGATTTAGTTTGTTTTAGAAAAGATTTTCAATTTTAGAAAATACATGTTTGGATTTTGGTTTTCAAGTTTTCATATCTTCTAACCAAAATCATGTTTAGTGCTTAATGTCAAAAACATAGATATTTCACCATGTTTGTGTAGTGGATCATATCCATACACACTATGCTTTAAAAGTTATTTAAATATCTTGTTTTTGTATTTGGAGAAGTTTTGGAAAAATAAGTTTTAGAAAAATCAAGTTTGGAAAAATACCATTTTGTTTTAAGCCAATTTTTCCAACTTACAAAAATAGTCCAAATCATTTGTAACATGCCTTGATTTTGTGCAAGCATGTTTGTTTATCAAAGTATATTGGTAAAACTATTTTTGTAGATTTTTCAGTATTTTATGGGATTTTATTTCAATAAAAAAGACCATGTTTTAATCCCTAGATTTTCTGTTTCAGGCTTCAGCCAGTCGACTAGTCGACCGACCAAGTCGACTAGGGCTGAAGTCGATTGACCAACTCGGTCGACCGACGTGCACGCCAGTTCTGCAGGATGGCCGGCCGACCGACCCGGTTGACCGTCCAGAGAGCTCTGCTTTCTGGAAAGGCCCCGGCCGACCGTGCGATCGACCGGACAGAGAGATTACTCTCTGTATCCTGGCTCGGTCGACCGCCCGGTCGACCGATGGCTTAAACGGTCTGAAATATGACCGTTGGCCGGCCGACCGGACGGTCAACCGGTAGGCCTGACAGAACCCCAACGGCTAGTTTTTCTAGCCCTATAAATTTGAGGGTTTGGGCATTGTTTTTCTACAAGATTTCTAGTAGGTTTTAAGTCAGTTTTTCCTACTTCATTAAAAGAGTTTTCCCCACTAAATTGAGAGCTAATACTTCCAATCAAAAGGGGAGTTTATCAAGAGTGTTTAAAAGAGATTTCTTTGAGTTTTCCTCCACCATCTCTTTCCTTATTTTTCTCACAAACACTTGAGCAACCTATTGAGCTATTCATTCTATAGGAGTATTTTTTTGTGAGAGGATTTTAGGTGATCAAGAGTTGTGATCACCAAAGTTCTACTTTGTTCCTTTGAGAAGGCGGACGGTTGTGTTCGCATTGTTTCGGGTCCTAGTGTGGACTCGGTGTTTCGAGTTCGGGTGCGAACTTCTTGTTTGAGGTGCGGCCTCGGCGAGCCAGTGGGCTTGCGTGTGTACGGGCTAGAGAGTCCGAGAGCTTGTAGGTGTTGCGACACCGAGTGATCAGGTGGGATCGATTATAGTGAAAATCCTTCGTGTGTCGAAGGCGGGGATGTAGAGCAAGTGTGCTCGAACCTCGAAACAAATCCCTTGTGTTTGCGATTGCTCACACTCTCTCTCTTTGTCTCTTGTTTATATCTTGCATGCTTTCATTGTGCTTATCCTTGCATGCTTGATATACTTTTGTGCTAAATTGATATACATATTTGGATTATTTGCTAACACTTGTATTTAACCAAGAGAGCCAACGCGGCACCTCAACCTTATCAAGGGGAATCTAGAGGAATTTGTCCAGAGCCCTTCACGGGGAATTCGGCAACACTCTTGTGTTATACGTGGTGTTTAGTTTAAATAGTTTGTTTAGGTCATAATAGTTTTTGCTTTCGCATTAATTGGCATTAAGTGACCATTAAATTAGCCATCACCTATTCACCCCCCTCTAGGTGATCCTTCAATTGGTATCAGAGCATTTTCAATTGATATTGGTCAAGTTCAAAGTTTTGTGGTGAAATTGAATCTTGGTTAAAATCTCCAAGATACCATGATTCTTCATCAATATGGCTAGGAGAATCAGGAGTGGTCGAAAATGTGTTGGCAGAGTTTCCTTATTCCTATCATTAATTGTATTGACCAAATTACTCACTTTTGCTTCTAGCCTATTAAGAGATTTGAGATAATCCGTTTGGGATTGAATACAATCATTTTGGGACTGAATCATGAATTTCATATTCTTTTCTAAGTCAACAGATTCTTCTTGTTGTGGTTGGACTTGAAAATTAGAGTAAGGATCTTGGATTTAGGAATTGTTTGGGAGAATTGAGTCCGCTATGATTTGTACTTGTCGTGTGAACTTAAGAAAGGCTTTCAAAAGTCTTTTCTAAAGAAGATTTCTCTTCTATAGGTTGGTCTTGGTATGGATTATATGAAGCTGTTTGTTGGTAAGGTTGTTGATAGTAAGACTCAGGAGAGTTGTATCCCCACAGACTCGGTGAAGAGTGGTGATGATTGTCCCATTCTTGTTCATAGTACTGGGATTGGGGTATATATTGATTCGGATAAGACCGATCTGGTATACTTGATTGGTTAGAGTTATGTAATGCCGGGTTAGTAATATTCAAATTGAAAGAGGTTGGGGTGAAATATGAATTTGAGTTATAATCTGAATAATTGTAATTATAATCCATTTTCACAAGAACAAACAAAAAATAACAAATAAGCAAACAAGAAAATAAAGAAAAATCTAGCCTATGTTAGGGTAGAGCTTAGACCTAGACGACTCGTAACTGTTGATTATCCATAGGAGGTATATTACAGAACCTGACCACAAGTTAATCGGCCAGGTAGGGGCAAAATTTGTGGGAGGTATCCGCGCTTAAAAGTGACGAGCCTAATTATACGAAATCACCCCCAATCTTAGACACCGATTTGGCAAGAGTCAACTTCTAGCAACTTCCCCCTTGGTCAATCCTATTTGAGTCCGAGATGTCC
This sequence comes from Agave tequilana, assembly GCA_038442645.1. Classification (NCBI taxonomy): domain Eukaryota; kingdom Viridiplantae; phylum Streptophyta; class Magnoliopsida; order Asparagales; family Asparagaceae; genus Agave; species Agave tequilana. Next base: position 33,214 of record JAVJIF010032964.1, on the reverse strand, counting down.
CTAGGCCAACGTCTACTCAATTTTATGTTAGGTTGGGTTAGTGAGTGAGAGATGATTTTTGGGCTAAGGAAGGGTAATGACTTCCCCACCTTATCTTGTTTAAGGATATACCCTTAGTTTTTTTAGTGCAGTGTACAAGTATAAAGCAAAAGGTAACATTCAAGCAATATGAATCACTCAAAATAGTTTCCTAAACTATATGCAATGCATACATACCTTTGCTCCAGCACTCTTCAACAGTAATGTAAATAAACGAAATAGACAGATGCCCTAATATGCAAGAGTCTAAACGTTTTTTAGCATTTACAAAGTAACAAGTTACTGTTAATTAGAAATATGTACAGAGTGAGTTAAACAGATAAACTAATAACTATAGAAAGCTAATCTCTGAATAGCAACCTAAAGAAACTACAGTTAGTAGTTCACCATAGTTGTGGGCTCTAATACTCTACCTTCTTGGACAGAGGCACAGAGTAACAATATGTCCACTGCAGCTCCTAATTTTCTGTAATTAGTCCTTGTACACCAAAACGAAGAAGAAAAGGGATTAATTCATTAAAGTAAATTAAAAAGAAAGAAAATTTACCGTCCCTCCCCGACAACAGCGCCAAAATTTTGATCGAGTCAAACCTGCACAAAAAATACAGAAATTTAGAACAGTGCTAGGTCCTCAATTCTGCCGTGTAGCTTAGGGCTAACGGGCCGTGATGCATAGGGAGGGACAACGATGAAAATGTTATGTAAGTTTCTTCTTTTAATTTTTCAAAACTAGTTAATACTTATCTTCTCAGTTTATAAAAAGAAAAAAATAAAATGTTAAGTTAAGTTAAGAAAAAGATGGTAGAAGAAGAGATGGTGGTGGTGTTGTTGTTTTAATTATAAAAGAAAAAGAAACAAAAAGAGATAAAGAAAAGTGTTGATGCAAAAATCAGATATAAAAGAAGAATATTTACCTCTACTATTTGAATCATAACAAAAATTTACCTTAATATGAAGTAAAGCGAAGAAATAAAAAAGAATAAAGGAAAGCAAGACTTCGTCGAGATTGAGCACAAAGAAGAAAAGTGGGAAACCTCTATTGATTGTCACATTCAATATAAGCTTCTTGAAGAAAAGATTCCAATAGTGTCACTCTATAATAACTCTTCCTCTCTTTTGATCATGTAACTCTCTAGCCTAAAAATAAAATAAAATAAAGAAATAAAATTACATTGAAGAAAAAAAGAAAATCTAAACTAAATCTCTCTCTGGAGTGGTGCCCTTTCTGCCGTTGAGGTACGAGGGTATTTATAGGAGAAAACCAGAGAGATAGAACGCATATGAAGATAGGAAGAGCTGTATATTTCTGAATTTGAATTCTCCCCTTATCTTTAAATTTGATTTGATTTATCCAGAAATTTAATTCTGATCTGCAACTTGTTGGCGTGTTGATTGTTGAATATTACTTATCAAATGATAGAATTAAAATGAGTGATTAACAGAAGAATTGTAACCCTTAAGTCATCTTTCTGTAGCATTTTGAATCATTAGATTTGAGTTTCGGTAGCGAAAGTTATGATTAAAATGCTAAATTGTATTCAGCTTGAATCTGAATTTAAATTACTTCATCTCATCCGTTGATCTTCTCTCTATCCATTTATTCTATTTGATTTTCAGTTTGTCTTCTAGAATTATTTAGATATACATTTATCTTCAGCAAAACGATAGGGTTTTTAAACAATCCAATTTTTCCTTGAAATTAGATGATATTATCTTATCTGATATATCCAGTTTGCAGATAAGATAGCTTCTAGAACCTTTGAATTTGAATCGATCCCCTTTTTTTAAAACTTTTGAATTTAATTGGATAAGTTTCATGATTATCTTCTCCTTATCATATCCTGTATGAATTAGGACATTAAGACAAGTTATTTGCAATATTCATTACAGAATATATGTAGGAATGTAATAATATTTATGCAATATACGTGTCTAAACAGTACATCTAATGCCTCAATGATTGTCTTAAACAGTGATCTCATGAAGATTTGGAAGAAGGAACAAATTCTTTCTGGCTTTGCTATTTAAAAGTAGACTTTAAAAGTATGTCAATTTTAAAATCGTCTACTTGACCCTGATTCTTTTCTTCTGTTATGTTAACCTCTACCTAGTTTTTAAAAGATTGATTATGAGATGGCTCATTAAAGTGAAGATACTCAAATCAAGTTTCCTTCTCTCAAAGTGAACTCTAGACTTAAGATCCTCAACACATATTTTCTCAAAACTATGATCACACTCATTTTTAAATAATTCTTCAATAAACATAGGCTCATCACCCACACATACTGTTGGCCCAAAGGCCCATCACTCTAGCTTTGATGATGATTAACTCATGTAGTTATAGTACTAATGATCTTGTATTTAATTAGTCTCAGATATGTGATCAAGATCTTAGTAGGTGTTTAGCTTCAACAAAGGATTTCAAGTCAAGTTTTGGAGCTAGCACGTGTTGATTCAAGAGCTTGTGCATCAAGACCACATCAAGTATTCAAGAGGAGTCTAGCTCATTGGATCAAGGTTTGAACCAAGTCAAGAAAGAGAAGAAGATTTTCAAGAGAAGACTTGTGTCTAGGTTTGTTTTTAGTAAGATTTTGTTTTTAGATAAAATATAAAGGATAGATTAGTTGGTAGATTGCTCAAGTATCATATACACTCACACACAAGATTTATATGAGTTTTTATAAAAGAGTTAAAAGAGTTTTCATTTTGAAAAATATCGTTTTGGTTTTTAAGCTTCAAAGTATATATGTGTTTTTATCAAAACTTTATTTAGAGCTTAATGTTAAAAATATAAATATTTCATCATATATGTGTAGTGGATCATATCCATTCACACTAAGCTTTAAAAGTGTTTAGAATATCTTGTTTTTGTATTTGGAGAAGTTTTGAAAAAATCATTTGGAAAAATACAGATTTTGTTTTAAGTCAAAATTTCTAAGTCACAAAAATAGTTCAAAATGTTTGTAACATGTTTTGATTTTACTTAAACATGTTTGTATATCAAAGTATATTACTGAACTTATTTTTGTAGATTTTTAGAGAATTTATGGGATTTTATTGAAGGAAAAATAACAAGTTTTTAATCTTGAAAATACTATTTTTGGCCTTCTGCCGGTCGACCGCACGGTCGACCGAGCCAGAGGTCGGTCGACCGGGCGGTCGACCGACGTGCACAAAACGTGCACAGCCAGGGGCGGTCGACCGCACGGTCGACCGCCAGAGAGCTTCTGCTCTCTGGAAATGGCCCGATCGACCGCTAGGCCATTGCCCTGAAGGCGGTCAACCGACCTTCCCAACGATCGAAAAATCGACTGTTGGCGGTCGACCGACAGCAGCGTCAGCTGCTGATTTGGAGCCCAACGGCTAGTTTTTGGATGCCTATTGTAAGATCCCTGATTAGAAATACTGTATTTTTATTTTCCTAAAGTATTTATTTTGATTTACTGATTATTTTTTTAATCAACTTAATTTATTATTTTCTTTTTTATGATTATTATTATTATTAAAAATGGAAATTATTTTTAAGATACTAAATGGTATTTTAGCTTTAAATATTATTACCATTATTAATTATCAATATTTTTAGTTACTTATTACTATTATTTTTATATTTACCATTATTATTATTAATTGTTATTTAATTATTATTCCCATTATTTCATTAAGGTTATTATTCATTATTATTATTAGTGGTAGTTATTATTATTATTATCCCATTATGATTATTATTTATTCATTATTACTATTAGTGTTATTATTATTAATATTCTTGGTGTTGTTAACTATTATTATTGTTATTATTATTATTATTATTATTATTGTCCATATTTAGTTATTTATACTTTGTTTGCATTTTCTATATTTCTCTTGGCCAAATCCTTTGAGCCTATGATTCAAGCCCACCAACCAATTAGATCCAAAATCTTTAACCCATTACCCTATAACTCATGACCCAAACCCATTTCTATATCCTATTACCCATTTGGATCCAACCCAAACCCATTATATTTATCTATATAATCTCTTAATCCCCTAACTTAACCCTAATCTCCTCCATCTCCAACTCACTGCCGTCACCTACATCAAGCCGAGAACCCCATCTCCGGTGAGTCACGGCATCCTCTCATAGACCCGTGCGCGTGTCTTCTCCCATGTGCAACCCATGCTCGGCAACACCAACCTCCCTTGCTTGTCGTGGCCCTCTTCTCGCGTCGTCGAGCAACCCACGATGGGGCACAACCCAACAATAGCCCCCACATTCCTTCTTGTCCATGGCTGTCCTCTTCCATTAGCACCACCCCATGGCTTCTCCTCTTCAGTGGCTATTCACCCATCCATAGCAGTCCATTGCCGGAGCACTAGCTCCATGATCTGGCCGTTCATCCACCAGCATGGTAGCAACCACGCCAAGGTCCAACATCAGGCCATCTCTCTACCATGATCCGCCCAACACCTTAGCCAAGCTTGGCCGGCTGCACCCTCCCCTGTAGGCCGAACAACACCCCGAAGTTTCCCTCCTCTCGCTTTGCCGTGGAACCGGAGCCCCACCACCACAACAGCTCCATGCAACCAGCAGCCCAGCATCACAGCAGGCCGCCCTCTTCTCCCTCTCTGTGCACAGCTGGGCTTCTAACTCCACTAGGTAACCACGACAACGCAGCCCCTATCCATGCCGTGGCTATCTCCTTGCGCACTTTCCCTTCCAACCAACAACGGCAGTCCAAGCAATCCCTCGGCCGTGAGTCCTCTCCCCATCTTGCAAATATTAGGTGTATGTAATTAATCATGTGGTGTTTGTTAATTCATGAATGTTTGCATGTTTATAATGTGTATATGCTTGTGTGGGAGCCATTTTTCAGCACTCCGTGGGTCACCATGGATCACCGTAGGCGAGCGTGAACGCACACACGCCCTTCATGGCGAGATGCTGTATCCAACGACACCCTCCGCGGCCCCGGACGCCTCAGCCAGAGCCTCCGTCGGTGCGCCGCAAATTGGCTCGAGGTTAGTGTATTTATATATGTAAGGGTATAATTGTAATAATTGGGAAGTTCATATTAATGTGTGTTGGTGTGTGCGTGAGTGGGTTGTGTATGTATGTATGAATGCATGTACATGCATGTAATTATGCATAATGTGTACTTTAATTATGTGTGTGTAGTTTAGTAAATAATAAGTGGGTCTTAATTATTGGATATGTTTATTTTATGTTTAGTGTATGCATGAATTATTATGCATATGGGGTGTGTGTAATTATGGGTACATTTACAAGCATGTGTTATATATATATATATATATAATATGTATGTAAGTGTGGGTATGTATGCATATAGTATGTATGTATATGTATACTTGCATATGTACGTGTGTGGGTATACGCGTATGTGTCCGTATGCTCGTGTGGGTGTTTAGCGTGTATTTATATTTATTTGTATGTGTTGGTTGCGTGCTACAGCATTTCAGATTTGTTCGGTGAGATCCGAACCCAGCTTTAGGAGACCCGGACCTGATCCAGATTCGTACCCGTTGTGGACCAGATACGTATGCGATTCGAAGACCGATCCATGGGATGATCCGTAAATCAGTACCGGTTTGTGCAGTGAAGACCATATGACGATTTGGTTCCGAAACCGCGTCATTTCATGTGAGTGTTCATTATTGTGTATTTACCGTTGTCAGTATGCCTTACATGTTGCTCTTATCATTTCATGTGACTTTCTGTTATATTTTACTAGTTTGATGACTCGTACCACTTCATGAGACATTTATAATTGTTCACTTTAATTACGTAGTTGATATTAGCTTATATCAGTGTTATTTCATGTGTTGGTGGTTTGGCGTTGTTGGTTTAGGCCTAGTAGTGATACACCTTAGACTATGACTTGATCCGGCTCGATCTTGAGGTTGATATAGTTTGTATTTGAGAATAATAGTAGATTTTGTGTATTAATTATCAAATTTGACATTCATCTATTTGGTGATTATTTCCGACCGGAACACTTTTGGATATTGTAGACAAGTAGATATGACGTTTCTATATCGATATGAGATGGTTTAGATATACCGCAAATAATGGATCTGATGTGATTTGATGTTAGGCATTTCTAGACTTGATTTTTTTATCACCAGGATATTACTATTTTTGCTAGTTCTTATTTAGTTATTTATTATGCTAGATTCGGTCTTAGTTGCGAGGAAAGTTGGATTGTGATTTGGATTGATCTTGAGTTGGAATTAATCTAGAATTTACATTCTTTATATTGGATCTTGAACTCATTAAGATAGGTTTAACATAGCAAGATTTATAGTTGTGAGTATTGGAATTTATTTAGATGATATTTTGTTGATGTTGAGTATCAGAAGTAGATATTCTAGACCATAAGTTGTTTGAGGATGATTCCCTACTTAGATATGATTTCGGTATGTGTTTGACTTGTTGATCTCGAGGATATACTATGTGCTTCATGTTTAGTTATTGATTACTTCAGTTAATAGAGATTGAGCTATTGTGATAATGATCTATTTAATATCGGTGATCTTGTACTTCAGAGTTATCAGATAGCAGTAATCACTTTATCAGTTGGTGAGATTATTTGTTGGTGATCATATGATGTGTTCAGAGTTTATAAGAGTTGGTAGATATCTGTATCAGTTACCAGTTATTAGTGGCACTATTATTTTAGTGGCTATATCTCTAGTATCTTATTTCAGATGTCAAATATTAGTTGTCAGTTACTCAGTTGTCAGATATCAGTTTTCAGTTGTCAGTTATCAGATTATCAGCTAGTATTGACATCAGCAGTTGTTGGAGATATCAGTTACTCTTTAATAATAACTCACATTGATTGCTTATTAATAAAAGACACCATAACCCGGGGGAACAGGGGTAATTGCCTGATGATGCATGTCATATATTTTGGAAGGACTTCTTATGGTACCGAGTTGTGGGTTCCAACCATGGGGAACCAAGGTTGTACTGGCTACCTATTCAGTTGTCAGTTGTCAGGGCTATGCCCGGATTACGGCGCCACACTAGTTGTCTTTTCGTGTGGGGCTGTGGTCTTCAGATATTAGAGCCTTGCGGCTTGTCCTGGTTCAGCGCCAGGGGTGTTAGACCGTGGTACCGGGCATGCACGGTACTCTTTCAAAACATATGCACTACATTGGCAGGCAGTTACAATAACGATAACTATTTGATATGTGGGAAAACGGCTGTGGTATGGGACACAGCTAAGTACTACATTAGTTAGGTTAATAACAACCAACCAGACTAGTGACATATGCTAGGTTACACATTCAGATATCAGTTGTTTGTTTACAGTTGTGATAGTTGACTTTTATCTACATACATTTTATTTTCGATTATCCTTCAGTTGTCTTCTTATCATGTTATTTATTTATCTTATGACTGCAGTTTATCTTGTTATTATTCTATGCACATTGTTTATATGCACGAGCTATCCTCTTTACACACACACTCACCAAGTCGCTTTCTGACGACCCTGGATTTGCACGTTCAGATATTGGACGCTTTATTTCTATTGTGCAGGTGTTCGATGAGACTGTACGCTTCGCGAAGAGCCGGAGCTTCTCCCTATTCGATTCCGGTATTCTTATCTTTCTTGCCTTCATATTATTTTCTGATTCTCGTTATCTCAGATTCAGTTGTTATTCCAGTCATTATTTATATGAAATCATGCGTGGATGCTTATATGTGATATTGCAGTAATCATGATTTATTACAGATAGATTTATTATAGCTTATTTCAGGTTATTTAAGGCTTAGCGCGTATACGTGAGGGATTTTCCTTGCGTATATGCGTCGCCGACTCATGTCTCGTCTCCACTCCAGCGTATTTTGGGAAGCGGGGCATTACACCTATAAATTGGGGTTCCCATGGACTGTTTTCTACAAGATTTGAAGTGGACTTTTAAGCTAGTTTCTCATACACTTCTAAGTGTTTATCTCCACTTATTTTAGAGCCAAATACTTTTATATCAAAAGGAGAGTTTTCAAGAGTGTTTTGAAAAAGAGTTTTCTTGAGTTTTTCACCACAAATCAATTCTTGTTTTTCTCACACACACTTGAGCTATCCATTGCTATATCAATCTTATAGGGATCTTTGTTGTGAGAGGATTTTAGGTGATCAAAGAGTTGTGATCACCAAAGTGTTCATCATTTGTTAAAAGAAAATGACTCTTTAAAATAAATTTGAATGTGTTTTAAAAGAAAATGAATTTTTGAAAAACCAAGTTGTTTTGGTGGAAAAGGAAAAGGAAATTATTTTAAATGAAAATAAATCTTTAAAAAAGAAAAATATTTTAAAAGAAAACGAAAATATTCCTAAAAAGAATAAGGATTTTGTTTTTCATGTTTCTTCTTCCAAATTGATAATAATATTTGCATTATGAAGGAGAACATTGATTGTTTGGGCTCCACTTGAGCCAATGTGCATTTAACCATAATAGAGTGGAATCCATGTTTCGTAAGAAACAAATTCCACATGCTTATGCACAAACCTCACGACATACATATTCACTCCATTCTCACTCTCACACCACTCATATGCATGCTAGAGTGTATAAATGTACACATTGTGGCCGCAAAGGCCATTTAGTAAAGTTTTGTTTGATAAGACAAATCATGTAGATTTTGTTGCCCCAGAGGCCTTCCATTCTAGTTTTTATGATGATTAACTCATGTAGTTATGTTTATTAATAATCTTGTGATGTTTAGTTTCAGATACTTTACCAAGATATTAGTAGGTGATTAGCTTCAACAAAGGTGTTTTGGAGCTTCTCACATGGTGATTCAAGAGCCCAAGCGACAAAGTTCATACCTAGCACTCGTTGGAGTCAAGCTCGGTGGATCATGGTTTGGATCGAGTCGACTTGGAGATGGAGTTCGTCAAGAAGACTTCGGTATTTAGTTTAGTTTTTGTTTTAGATCCATTTGTAAAGACTAGATAGTGTGATATGCTCAAGTTCACAACACACACACTTGTTTTAGTTTTCATGTTTATTGGTTTTTCAGTTTTTGGTTTAACCGATCTTGGTTTTCATGAATAGATAGTATCAAAACAAGTTTACATGGTTTAATGTATATTAGATTTGTTCTATATACATGTATGCTTCATATACTTAGACAAACTTATTTTGATATGCCTATTCATGTATTTAGGTTTTGTATTTTAACAAAACTTGTTTTTGGAATTATAGTCAAAAACATTGATATGTATATCTTTCATGTATATTGGATTATATCCATATACAATATGCTTCAAGTTGTTTAAATATCATATTTTTGTATTTGGATGAGTTTTAGACAAAACGAATTTTCAATTCAAAAATCCAAGTTTTGGAAAATACGAGTTTTGGTTTTCAGCAAAATTTGTAAGTCGCAAAAATGGTTCAAAAAGTTTGAAATATGTGTTGAATTTTTTCACACATGTTTATATATCAAAGTATCATACTAAAACTATTTTTGTGAATTTTTAGAGATTTTATGAGAATTTATTGAAATTAAAATACCCAGTTTTTAAGTCCTGATTTGCTGCCTGCCAGGCTCTGGCGGTCGACCGGACCCAGAGGACCGGTCGACCGACGTGCACAAGGATGTGCACGCTGACCAGCCACTTGGGCCGGTCGACCGACTGCAAGTTCCCCACTCTCGGGTGGGGGCGGTCGACCGGACGGTCGACCGTGAGCAAGGCACGGTCGACCGAGCGGTTGACCGGCCAGAGAGCAATTTGCTCTCTGGATTGGCACGGTCGACCGGGCGGTCGACCGGCAGGCTCAATGGTCAAAAATTTGACCGTTGGCCGGTCGACCGGCTGGTCGACCGGAAGGCCAATTCTGGCCTAGTCAGCAGCCAGCGGGCAAATTTTGTTGGGGGTATAAATACCCCAATTGAGGCCAGTTTTGATTAAGATTTTTAAGAGAGAAAAATTTCATACTTCCTAAGTGTTTTAAGCAAAAAGTTTTGGGTTCAAATTCCTATTCTCTTTTTTGTTTTAAAGTGTTTTTATTTCAAACAAAATAGTCTTTTGGGAATTGGTTTTTGATCTAAAAATTCTATATCTATTTGGTGTTTTTCCCAAGTGATTTTATTTGATGAAAACACTTTGTTTTCCACACTTGAGCTATATCATTCTATCCTTTCTATAGGATCATTGTTTTTGTGGAAAAGAATTGGTTTGTGGTCTTTTGATCACTAAGTTGTAAACCCTCCTAAACTTGTGATATCCCTCTTGTGTAGAGGTTGATTATGGAGTGGTGGTTAGCTCCCTCTAGTGAGAGGTAGAGATTGGTTTTGGCTCCCTCTAGTGAGAGGTAGAGATTGATTTTGGCTCCCTCTAATGAGAGGTGGAGTTTGTGTTGGTATCCCTCTTAGTGAAGAGGTGGATTGTGTTGTTTTGGCTAAGTGCCTACCCCTCTTGTGTGAGGTGGTGTTTGTGTGGCTTTGTGCCTAGCCTCTAAGTGTAGAGGTTGTGTTTGTAAAGAGAGGAGTTGTGTACTCCCGGTGATTATATTGCCCTAAATTCTCAGTGGAGGTTCCCTGTGTGGGAGTCCTGTGTGGACAAGTGGATTGGAAATCCTTCTGTGCGAAGGCGGGGACGTAGAGCTGTGAGCTCGAACCTCGAAACATATTCGTGTGTTTACGTTTGATCCATTATCTCTCTAACTCTCTCTTTTATATTGTGCCTTGCATCATTTCATAATGTCATATCATACTTATATGCTTGGCTTGTTTGTGTGTGCCTCACTTGTGCTTAACCACGAGAGCTTCATATAGCGCCTCAACTCTTATTCAGAGGAATCAAGAGGAGTTAGTCCAGAGCCCTTCACCGGGAATTCGGCTACACTCGTTGGTTGCATTAAGTGTAGTTGCAATTAAGTTTTAATTTTCGCATTTAGTTCATTAGATTAGCCGTACACCTATTCACCCCCCTCTAGGTGTACTTTCAGATTTTACAAATAAAAATGTTTGCGTTCCTTATGATGCTAACCCTCGTGGACCCAAAAAGAAATGGGTACCAAAATTCTCACCTCTTGTGTTTGATGTAGGTGTGGGCTCTCACATGACGTGAGAGATATGGTGTCTTGGTGGTGGATGCATGAGCTAGATGGATATACCAAATTGTTGCATCGCTATCAAGAAAGTTCGGTGGGAGGACCATCATGGTTTGGAGACCTAGAGATGAGCCCTATTGGTTTTGGTGACTATCTCTAAACTCCCATTTAGTTTACATATTTTTACATTGATAATTTTAGCATATTTTGTTTTTATGTGAAATAATCATGTTTTGTACTTCATGAGGTGAATACTTGTTTAGATATAGTTTTCATTAAAACTTATGTTTATACTTGTACAAGTAGTGAGCTACACTTGATTATATGTTTGTGTCTCAATGCTCATTTGTGCTCATTACATATACATGTATAACTTAGTTTTGATGATTCTTTCATTTATATTTGTTTTCCCTATCTTTGTACACGTTTTATTTCATGTATATGTTGTTTTTATTTAAAACTTATAAATATACATGATACCATTGAGTCACTTGCCTTCATGCAAATTCTATTATGGACTCGTTTGTGATTGGGATATGTATGTATATTTTTAGTTTTGAAAACATACATATACCTTGAAGTTTATTTTTAATGAAAAATAAATAATTTTCATATGCTTTGGTGTTTTGAGCTTTATTGATTATTTTCATGAATGTGCTATTCACATGATTCTTGTGCACTCACATCTCTTTGTTTACTCATGATTTTGCTTCATGAGCACATTTTTGAGCTTTATATATTTCGAGTGTCAATTTTTTGTACTTAGCAATGATTCATGGGATATATGATTAGTTTTCATGTGTTGAAGGGCCTTTAACTAGTTTTTCAAAAATTACTTTAAACTAGTTATTTATTCTTCATTTGATAGTGTTTTCAAGCTACAACTATTTTCAAATCTTATTTTTGAAAACTTCTACCTTTTAAATGGCGGTTGGATGGGCGACCATGCCTTATATGCTCAAAATTGAAAATCTATTTAAACATGTGCATGGATAGGGTAGATAGTTATGAGTAATACACATGATCTTCATGATATTTCACTTTTGTATACTCATATATGCTTTTTATATATATATGTGTATGCTTCAAACTTCAATTAATATCAATTTCAATGATATTTTCATTTTCATACATACATATATATGATTTGATTGTGCTTGTTTTATAATATTTACATATTTAAAGTACAAATTATATTTATGTTAAGGTTCACTCAAATTTAAATGCTTAATAAACTTATGCATTGTTTTCAATTGGTATTTCCATTCACTTTTAATTGGTATCAAAATTATTTTCTTGACTTAAGAAATTTCAAAATTTGTTTTAAAAGTGGTTTTTTAAAATTTGTTGATATTTATTGCCTATATGCAAGAGGAGCATAACATCTTCTCTATATATAGATTCATGTTGAGTGTATCTCACTTTGAGGAGCTTGACATCTCTTCTTTATGTGATACACGTGTGCAGGGGGAGCTTAACATCTTCGCCTATATATTATATATTATGCTTTATGTGGGTTAGGGTCTTGTCATCTCTTCTTCATGTAATGCATGTATGCAGGGGGAGCTAACTTTATGTTTCTCTTCTTCATGAATGTATACCACATATACATCTTTATTGTTTATTTGTCTTCGCCCCTTTGTTGCTGAATTGACAAAAAGGGGGAGAAGAATTTTGAGAGTTTATATATGTATGTTTATTTTCTTGTTTATGCAAAAAGGGAAAAAGAATTTGGTGAATTTATGCATGTTTATCTCCTAGTTTTGCATATATGTTTTTGTTTATGCACTTTATTGAATATCTTTATGTTTATTGTTATGCATGAGTTAAGGGGGAGCTTCCATGAAGCTTAACTTTAATCCATGCATATATAACTCCATGAGTTTTGTCATCATCAAAAAGGGGAAGATTGTTAGCCCAAAGGCCCATCGCTCTAGTTTTGATGATGATTAACTCATGTAGTTATAATACTAATGATCTTGTGCTTATTTAGTTTCAAATATTTGATCAAGATCTTAGTAGGTGTTTAGCTTCAAATAGTCAAGTTTTGAAGATAGCACGTATTGATTCAAGAGCTCGCGCATCAAGATTGCATCAACTACTCAAGAGGAGTCTAGCTCATGGATCAAGGTTTGGACCAAGTAAAGAAGGAGAAGAAGATTTTCAAGAGAAGATTTCCAGAAGACTTGAGACTAGTTTTGTAAGTGTTAAGATTTACTTTTAGATAAAATTTAAAGGATAGATCAGTTGTGGATTGCTCAACTTCATTACACACATAAAATTTATTTGTGTTTTCACAAAATAGTTTTAAGTTTTGGATTTATCAAAACCTATTTTAGAACTTATTGTCAAAAATATAGATATTTCATCTTATATGTGTAATGGATCATATCCATACACACCAAGCTTCAAAAATACTTAAAATATCTTGTTTTTGTATTTGGAGAAGTTTTGAAAAAATCATTTTTCAATTTGGAGATTGTTTTTGAAAAATACGATTTTTGTTTAAGGCCAAAATTTCTATATCACAAAAATAGTTCAAAATGTTTGTACTATGTATTGATTTTTAATCAAACATGTTTTTACTTCAAAGTATTTTAAAGAATGCATTTTTGTAGATTTTATGTATTTTCATGAGATTTATTGAAGTTAAAAAGATTAAGTTTAATCCCAAAAAGATGTCTGACCTGGCCTTCTGCCGGTCGACCGTGCCAGACGTCGGTCAACCGAGCGGTCGACCGATGTGTACAAAACGTGCACGGCAAACTGACTGGTGGGTCGGTCGACCGGGCAGTCGACCGTCCAGAGAGCTCTGCTCTCTGGATCTGGCCCCGGTTAACCGGGCGGTCGACCGGTAGGTCATAGCCCAAGAACGGTCGATCTGGCGATCGACCGACAGGCTGTGTCCGGCCGGTCAACCGACAACAGCATCAGCTGCTGAGTTGGCCTGCAACGGCTAGTTTTTGAGAGCTTATAAAATGAGGTTCACTTGGGCTGTTTTCTATGAGATTTCAAGAGAGTTTTTGTGCTAGTTTTTCCTACCTCTCTAAGTGTTTATCTCCACTTGTTTTAGAGCTAATTCTTCCATATCAAAAGGAGAGTTTCATCAGTAGTTTTCAAAAGTGATTTCTTGAGTTTTTCACCACAAAATCTATCCTAGTTTTTTTCACACAAACTTGAGCTTTCCATTGCTATATCAATCCTATAGGAGATTTGTTGTGAGAGTGTTTTTAGGTGATCAAAGTGTTGAGATCACCAAAGTGTTCATTCTTGTATTTGAGGAGGCAAACTTGCGGGTTCGTGTTGTTTCGAGTTCTTATGGGAGCTCGGTGTAGAGGTATGGCCTTGACAAGCTAGTGTGCTTGCGTGTGTTTGCTCTTGCGGGAACAAGTGAGGGGACTAGTGAGTCTAAGAGTTCTAGTGTGAACTCCTTATAGGTGTTGCGGCACCGACTGATCCGGTGAGATCATTTATAGTGAAAATCCTTCATAGTGTAGAAGGAGGGGACATTGAGTAAGGGTGTTCGAACCTCAAAATAAATCTCCCGTGTTTGCGATTACTCTCTCTATCTCTCACTTGTATTTATATCTTACTTATGCTTATTGCTCATATCTCTTATATGCTTGATATATCTTGTGCTCTATTGTTATATGCTTGAGATTGTTTGCTTGCACTTGTATTCAATCAAGAGAGCCATAGCGGCACCTTAACTCTTAATCTAGAGGAATCTCGAGGAGATAGTTTAGAGCTCTTCACCAAGAATTCGGCTACACTCTTGTGTTATACTTAGTGTGTCTAGCATAATAGTTTTTAATTTACTTAAATAGTTTTAATTTCGCATTAATTCATCATTAGATTAGCTAGTCACCTATTCCCCCCTCTAGGTGACCTACAATTAGTACGTCGAGGGAATAATCCAAATAAAGAAACCTTCATCTATATACCATATATCTCACTTCACCATCAACTGGGCATATTCAACTAAAGTTGTTAAGAGTTAGTATATCGGTGGTGGTGTTGTTGGCCCAAAGGTTACAATCCTCGGGTTATGTGTTTTGATGATAATAAACAATATAAAAATATTTGGTACTAATAGAAATTCAAGAATGAATTTCATGTTGATACAGGTATTGATGGCTCAAGAGTTTTCAAAGCATGGGATAGGGTTTAGCTCAAACGTTGCTCAACATCAACTATCAGAGACTCCTGCTTGTAGACTCATATATTTTGTTTTATTAAAGAATAGTATATACGTTTGAAGCTCAAATACACACACACACACACACACACACACACATAAATTCAATACATTTGGTTTTCAGTTTAACCGGTTTTGGATTTCAAGTACATATATCGTGTTTTAAATTTGAACCAGTTTTAGTTCTGCTGATATGCTTGACACCCTTTTACATTTCTTATCATAACTTTTTATTCTTATATTCAAATAACATGATTTAACTTGAATTTTAAATCTAACTTTTAGATCTAAATTTCTTATTCAATAATCATTTTCAGATTCAAATGTTAAAGATGTCAAATATTTGATTGAACTCTGTTCTTGTTCTGAAAATAGTTTACAGTTTCTGATTTGACACCTGACAGTATGTTATTGATAACTTTTTACTCTGAAAAAGATATTAAGTTGATTCAAGTTGCAATAGACTTTAGACTAAAATATCTACAAATTATTTCTATATACTTATTTCTGAATTCATAAGTTTGCGGCCTAAAAAATGTGCTCAATATTGACCAATTTGTCAGATTGGCAGTAATGGCTAATTTTCTGGAGGCTGATTTTTAACATGTTTTTAAAACGTGTTTAAGTTTAAAAAAATGTGGTTAGCTATATTAGAGGGTCAATTTCTTCCTCTTTTATTTAGGTAAAAGTTTTCTATGTTTACTCTTCCTAAATCCTATATAAAGGGGTCGGTCATTAGGGTAGAGGTTTTCATAACAACAATATGAAAGATTCAAAGTTTTGTGCTTACTTGAGAAAAGTTTTTGTTTCAGTTTTTTGTGCTTTTATTCTCTGAAATTCTCTTCAAGTTTTGGTTCTAAAAATCTCTCTTCTATTTTTAAATTTTACTTACAAAACCTTGAGCTTCAATCTTATATATTATTCTCTAGGTTTTTGTAAAGAAAGTTTTTTAAGAGAGAGTTTGTGGTCTTTTGATCACCCAATGCTTATTTTAATTGTTGCTACGCTACCTCTGGATTAGAGGAGTGTGTTGGAGAGTTGTGTACTCCATAGTGGTTGTAATTCCTTTAGTGAAAAGTTCTAGTGGATTGGAAATCCTTCACGGTGGTGAAGGCGGGGACGTAGAGCGGTGGCTCGAACCTCGAAATAAATCTTTTTGTTTGTGATTGATTTCTTGTCTCTCTTATCTACTTTATTTCATTCATTTATTGTCGGTCTATACTCTTACAAAAAGATTGCATTGAGCACTTCAAACTCTTATCTAGAGGAATCACGAGGAAGAAGTTCAGAACCCTTCACGGGGTATACAGCTTCTAATCTTGCTTTGAGTGATCGTTTGCATCATATCATTTTTATTTTGCATTGGAGTTTGATTTGATTAGCCTTACACCTTACCCCCCTCTAGGGTAATTTCAATTGGTATCAGGTAAGGTCTCAAGTTTTTGGCTTAACATCCTTAGAGAGATCCTAATTTGCTAATCAATATATAAAATTCTTCATTCTTTCATTAGTAAAAATGGCCGACAGTATTAGGACCCCTCCAAGTTTGATGGCCTTAACTTTCCTATATGGAAAGTTAGGATGACCGTATTTTTGCAACCTACGATGCTGGGTTGCAAAGGCGGTGACCAAACCTTATGTGCACCTACCGGTGAGGAGGCCACTTGGTCTGATCTCGCCTCCAAGGAATATGAGGCTAATTCAAAGGCTCAAAATGCCTTGCTTTTAGCGTTGAATGAGGATGACATGACAAGGGTCATTCATTGCAAATCCGCCTATGAGATTTGGCAACACTTATTGGTCACTCATGAGGGAACTTCACAAGTTAAGAGAGCTAAAATTGATCTCTTGCGTTCCCAATATAAAAACTTTAAAATGCATAAAATGAGTCTATTGATGACATGATTATGAAGTTTACTAAAATAATTAATGGTCTTACTTCTCTACGTGATGAAATTAACAACGATCAAAAGGTCCGAAAGGTCATTCGCGCACTTCTACCGTCTTGAAAAGTCAAAGCTACCACATTGAAGAAGTTGAACGATAAAGATGAGATAGAGCTCATTGGTCTTATCAGCAACCTTAAGACCCATGAGATAGAGAAAACAACAAGAGAAGAAATGGTGCCACAAAAGAAGAAGACTATCGCATTCAAGTCTACTGCCGCCATCTCTGACGATGAGAAGAAGAAGATGATGATGATGGAGAGCTATCTCTCCTCGTAAGAAATGTAATAAGAGTATACAATAAGAAAAATACAACCATAGGAGGCGACGACAAGGAAAGGAGAGAAAGAAAATTATTTGCTTCAACTGTCGGAAACCCGGACATATCATGGCCGAATGTCCAGATTTCAGAAATAAGGTATCTTCTTCTATCAAGCAAAAGAAGCCATTTATGAAGAAAGATCTCAAAGTCACTTGGGATTCAAAAAGTGAATCCGAAGAGGAGGTGGACATTACAAACGTGTGTTTCATCACAAATACACCCAAGGTAAATTCTGAACTATTTTTTGATAATAGTGGAGTAACTCAAGAGGATTTATTAAATGCTTTTGTAAACTTTCAAACTTTAAAGAAAAATTGCCTAACAATGAAAAGGAAAATGAATTTCTTCAAAGCAAAGTTATTATTCTTTCCAAAGAAAAAGATAATTTGTTTTCCATTCTTTTATCAACACAAAGGGATTTTGATGCATACAAGATTTCATGTGAAGCTAAGTTTCCCAAGATTGATGAAAATGAAAATTTTATTTTAAAAATTAAAATCAACAATTTGGGAAATGTTTTAAAGAAATGTGAGTTTAATAAAGTTAAATTAGAAGACATGTTTTCAAAGAAAAATTCTTCAAAGAAACACATTCATACTACACATGCTCACACACACACCAAGCATGATCATACACCACATGTTCACCATGCTCATACACCGCATGTTCACCATGCTCATAAACCACATGTTCATCATGCACACCATACTTTTAAGTATGGGAGATTTTATAAATGTACTTATTGTGGTCGAAATGATCATGTAGCTAAATTTTATTATGATTGTATAAATGGTACTAATAATCATGTTTGGTTTAGGAAAGATGCTAACCCCCATGGACCTAATAAGATATGGGTACCAAAATTCACCCCTATTGTGTAAGTACACCTAGAGGGGGGGTGAATAGGTGTACGGCTAATCTAATGAACTAAATGCGGAAATTAAAACTAATTTGCAACAACACTTAGTGCAACCAACGAGTGTAGCCGAATTCCCCGTGAAGGGCTCTAGACTAACTCCTCTTGATTCCTCTGAATAAGAGTTGAGGCGCTATATGAAGCTCTCGTGGTTAAGCACAAGTGAGGCACACAAGCAAACACAACCAAGCATATAGATATAGGAACTATGAATCAATGCAAGGTACAACACAAGTATATAAATGATATGGTAATATGAATGATGCAATGCACAAAGGTAAAGAGAGAGAGAGAGAGTTGAGAGTCAATCGATCAAACGCAAACAACAAAATGTGTTCGAGGTTCGAGCACCGAGCTCTACGTCCCCACCTTCACCGAGAAGGATTTCCAATCCACTAGGAGTACCGAACTCCTCTCTCAACCAATACAACCTCCACCGAGACAATACAAATGGTCTACCGAAGACCGGAGTACCAAACTCCACCAATACAACCAAATACAACCTCCACCGAGGCAAACACCAATCCACCTCCACCTCACACAAGAGGGAGTAAACCACAATCCACCTCTACCGAAGAGGGATACAAATCCAACACCAACACCTCACCAAGAGGGAGTAAACCACAACCTCAACCTCTACCAAAGAGGGAGCAACCAACAACCCAAATCCACCTCTACCGAAGAGGGATACAACAATGAAGGGGTTTACAACTTGGTGGTATGTCTCAACCACAAACACTTTCCTTTTTCCACAAAAACAAGTGATCCTATAGAGAGGATAAAATGATAGTTCAAGTGTGGAAATCAAGGGGTTTGGAAATCAAATAACAAAGAAAAATCCTAGGGAAAACACTTGCAATATGATAGAAATGAGGATCTAAAGCAATATCCCAAAAACCTATTTTTCTTTGAATTTTCCAACCCCTTGAAAACAATAAAGATGAAATCTTTTTGATCTAAAACACTTTTGAAAACTTGATTTAAACACTAGAGAATAGGCAAATTTTTCTTCTTCAAAAACTTTTTCAAAATCCCAAAGAAATGAGGTTTAAATAGGCCTCCAACAAAAACTAGCCGTTGGGGCTTTTTGTCAACCCTGGCGGCTGGCGGTCGACCGCCCGGTTGACGCCAACGGTTATATTTTTGACCGTTGGTAGCCTGCGGTCGACCGGCCGGTCGACCGTAAAAATCCAGAGAGCTTTGCTCTCTGGCCGGTCGACCGCACGGTCGACCGCCCAGGTGCCTGGCCAAACGTGCACAGGCTTGTACACGTCGGTCGACCGTCCCGGTCGACCGACTCTGGGTCCGGTCGACCGTCCCGGTCGACCGCCAGAGCCTGGCAGGCTGGGTTCTGGGTCAGAAAAACTTGTTAAAAAAATATTCTAAAAATTCCCATAAATTTCTTAAAAATCCATAAAAATAGTTTTATCATTCTACATTGAAATATAAACTTGTGTGAAAAATTTCAACACAAATTTCAAACATTTTAAACCATTTTTGTGTTATAGAATTACCGAAAACCAAAACCTGTATTTTTCCAAACTTGGATTTTCCAAATGAAAATCCGATTTTTCCAAAACTCATTCAAATACAAAAACATGATATTTAAACACTTTGAAGCATGTTGCATATGGATAGAAATCCAATATACAAGAAACATATATATCATTGTTTTTGACTTTTAATACCAAAATATGTTTTGTTGAAAATACAAAACCTAAACCACATGAATAGGTAAGTCAAAATAAGTTTGTCTAGGAAATGAAGCATGTATGTATATAGAACATATCTAATATACATTTAAACAATGTAAACCTGTTTTGAATCTATCTATTCATGAAAATCAATATCGGTTAAACCAAAAACCGAAAAACCGAATCTAAACATGAAACGTGTGTGTATTGTGAACTTGAGCATATCACACTATCTAATCTTTACACATGGATCTAAAACACAAACTAAATTAGGATACCTAAGTCTTCTTGACGATCTCCATCTTCAAGTCGACTCGATCCAAACAACTCCTTTGTTGAGCATAACATGATCTTGATGCTAGGGCTCTGGAATCACCACGTGAAAGGCTTCAAAACTCCTTTGTTGAAGCAATCACCAACTAATATTTTGATTAATGATCTGAAACTAAACATCACAAGATAATTAGTAAACATAATTACATGAGTTAATCATCATCAAAACTAGAGTGGAAGGCCACTGGGCCAACAATCTCTCCCTTTTTGATGATGACAAAACTCATGGAGTTATATATATATGTATTAAAGTTAAGCTTCAAAGAAGCTCCCCCTTAACTCATGCATAGAAAGAAACATAATAAATATGCAATGAAGGCTCATGAACATGTATGCAAATATAAGGATATAAACATGCATAAACAAGCATGAAACACATCAAATTCTTTTTCTCCTATTTGTAAAACAATACAAAACATATATGCATAAACATAACTCCTTTAATCCAAAAACATGCATATATATACCAAATACTTCTCCCCCTTTTTGTCAATCATCAACAAGGGGTCAAAGTAAAAATAAATCAATAAATTCTTCTCCCCTTTTTTGTTCGAAACAAAGAATTAACTAAGAGGTCAAGCAAACAAATCAATAAATAGATATATGCGATATACATTCATGAAGAGGAAGACGCTAAGTTAACTTTCCTACATATATGCATTACATGAAGAAAGGATGACAAGCTCTAATTCACATAACACATAATATGCAATGCATAAGAGGAGATGTGAAGCTCCCCCTACACACGTGCATCGCATAAAGAAAAGTTGTCAAGCTCCTCAATATAGGATACACACAATATGAATCTATATGTAGAAGAGATGTTAAGCTCCTCTTGCATATAGGCAATATAAATCAAAACATTTTTCATATTTCTTATTAAAATATTTCGAATTTTCTCAATAAAATAAATTTGATACCAATTAAAAATGTGTCAAAGTAGTACATTTAGATACCAAATGAAAGTAAACATATACCACTTGAAAGTAAATAAGGCATTGATACTAATTTTGAGAAAACAAATAAAATCTTGATACCAATTTAAAGTATTCAAATAAGCATCTTGATACCAAAAAGATACCAATTGTAAGTATTTGACATTTAGAGCATATGATATCAAAATAAAATCAATTTTCAACATAAAGTGTGGGAGTAGAAATCAACGGTAAACAAATACCAATTGAAAGATAAAAATACAAATTTTCTCCTCCTTTATGAAATACCAACTAAAAAGATGCATAAGCTTGTGTTTAAAATATCAATTGAAACTAATCAATTGAAACATGATGGTCATTAAAAATTCAAGCTTTAGCATAAACATATATATGTATGAAAATTAGATACCAATCGAAATTGATACAATTTGAAGTGAAAGCATACATACATAAAATATATATGAGTATACAAGAAATGTCAATATTGATACCATTTGAAAGAATCCAATGATACCAATTGAAACAACAATAATATCAAGAGTATATCTCATATTACCTACCACCCAATCATGCTCAAGTTTAAAATGATTTCAATAAAAGCATATAAGGTATGGACTCCCATCCAACCGCCCGTGGAAGGTAGGGGTTTTCAAAAATGGGTTTGAAAATATTGTATGAAAACTCTACCATGAAGAATACGAACTAGTTAAATAGAAAAACTTGTAAACTAGTATGAAATCCTTCAAGTAAGGAATAAAACAAAATTATATTTCATGAAATACATGTAATCACATGGCACTAAACACTCGAAGTCCATAAAGCCCATACATACTCATGAAAAACATAATCATGAGAAACATGTAAATGAAGTGAGTGTACAAGTGTTATGTGAAATACATAATCATGAAATTTGGCAATAAAGCTCAATATTCCTCAAAATATGAAAATCATCAAAACTTGATTTCTTCAAGGCATATGTATGTCAAGTATAAACTAAAGTATACATACATATCCAAACATAACGAGTCCACAAATGTATATGCATTAAGGCACGTGGCTCAAAGTATGTGTATGTATAATCAATAGTTTAGACAAGATGGACATATACATGAAGTGAAAACACATGATCATAAAACATGTCAAAAATGGGAATACAAGTCAAATGCATGAATCATCAAAACTAGACTATACTAGCACATCTAATGGGTACAAATGAGCGTTCAAGCTCAAACATAAAAAAATTTATTTGTGGCCCACTATATATACAAGTATAAATCCTAGTCTTAATGAAAACTAACATTTAAACATATATTCAAATCATGAAACATCAAAAACAAAGGTCATAAACATCCATATGATCATTATGTATAAGCATGTGCATTAGATCTAGGATATACATATTAGTTAAAAATAAAGTGAGAACACATAGATATAGGTCCATATAAAACATGGGTGTCTCAAATAACTAAACATGTATATCACTAATCTAATAAACATGGCATAAGAATAATGAACAATAAAACATGACATGCTATGAATCAAAGATATGAAAAGCATGCAAATACAAACGGGAGTTTAGAGATCGATACCAAAACTGATGAAGGCACCTCTCTAGTTCTCCAAACCAAGGTGGTCCTCCTACCAAACTCCTTGAAAGTGATGCATCCAAATAGTCGTCTTTAAGCTCGGAACGCATCTACCTCAAGGCACTATAAACTCTCACGTCATGCGAGAGCCCACACCTACATCAAATACAATAGGGGTGGTCTTTGGTACCCACACTCTTTTGGGTCCATGGGGGTTAGTACCTTTTCTAACCCAAACAAATTTAGTTGCTAAATTAACATCATGTATATGATCATAGCAAAATTTAGCAAGGTGGCCCTTACGTCCACAATGTGTACAAGTGTACACATGAGCATACATAATGTGATGGTTGTGACCGTGAGTAGTATGTGTATGTCGTGGAGGGTGTGCATGCATAGATGGAACTTGTTTCTTTCGAAACAAAGATTCTAAACGTGTATGGCTAGAAACACAATGGCTCAAAGTGGAGCCCAAACAATCCATATTCTTCTTTAGCATAGATATATCATTTTCAATTAAAGAAGAAGTGATACATGCAATCGGTGAGCTAGATGGAACTACCCTAGCATGGTAAACATGAGAATCTATATCATTTTTCAAAGATTCATTTTTCTTTAAAACTATTTCTAATTCCTTAAAAATAGAAGCAATTTTCAATTTCAAAGAATCATTTTCTTTTAAAACAAAATTAACTTTTGAAGACAATTTTTCATTTTTCTTCAAAATTATTTCACAATCATTTTTATTTTTCAAAAATTCATTTTCTTTTAGGGCAAGTTCAAGCTTAGATTTCAATGAATCCTTTCATTAGAAATCTCCTCTTTCTCTTGCAAAACCAAACCAAGTTTAGAAGACAAATTTTCATTTTCTTTATTTAATGCAAAAGTCTTCTTTTTCAAAAGATTATACTTTTCTATTAATTTTTCATAAACAATAGAAAGTTCTTCATTTAAAGTGTTAGGATCAACATGCTCATTACTAGAAGAACTAGCATCATTACAATCTAGTTGAGATCCGAATATACCTCAAGAGAGTCATTCCCTTGGACCATGAAGCATTGTGACTCGGATTCTCCGCTAGATTCCTCCTCCGGTTGAATTTGCAATTGAAGCTTGGAGGTGGTCAACTTGTTCCACACTGCAAAGGCGGAATCAAAGTTAGAAACAAGCATAAGATATTCTTTGTTAAGCGTGCTTCTAATTGCCTCAAGGGCTTGTGCATTGGCCCCTATATGATTGCGGTTACCAAGATAGCATTTCTTGGTAGCGGCAAGGAAAACATGCAAGCCTAGGGTTTTCAAATACATGGACATCCTAAATTTTCACATGTCAATGTTGGAGACATCGAACATGGGAGGTGACAAGCAATCCATGAGTGTGTGCAAACAAATATACATGCAAATGCAAATGAAAGATTAGCAAACTAAGATCTCACTCCTAGGTGGTTAAACCAAATATTAGGAGCGTAGGCTCTGATACCAATTGTAAGTACACCTAGAGGGGGGTGAATAGGTGTACGGCTAATCTAATGAACTAAATGCGGAAATTAAAACTAATTTGCAGCAACACTTAGTGCAACCAACGAGTGTAGCCGAATTTCCCGTGAAGGGCTCTGGACTAACTCCTCTTGATTCCTCTGAATAAGAGTTGAGGCGCTATATGAAGCTCTCGTAGTTAAGCACAAGTGAGGCACACAAGCAAACACAACCAAGCATATAGATATAGTGTAATACCCCGTTCCCGGAATACGTACTTAAATTCGTATTCAGTTTTTCGATCGTATTTTTCGATTTACTTTCCGTATTTGACCGATTTAAATTTTAAATATCATTTTCCAATATAATATATTTTATATGATTTTCTGGAATTTTCCGGAATTAAAAGGAATTTCTTCAAAACCGGTGTCGACCAGTGCCGCTGATCGATTCCCAAATTTTTATCTTACCAACTGTTTAGAATTTCTAGAATATTCTTTAGACATTCTTCTTAGAATTATGTTTATTACTTAAATACTTTTTCTGAAGATTTTACGAATTTATGGATCTTCCACCGGAGTCGGTAGATAACCGATTCTAGGATTTTTAATTCACAAACTGTTAGGACTTTCTAGAAAGGTCTTTAGGCATTATCTCTTAGAATCATATTTTCTACCTACATTCTTTTTCTGAGAATTTTATGATTTTATGAAAATTCTTTCGGAGTCGGTAGGTAACTGATTCCGGGATTTTTAGATTTAAAACTATAAAGTATTCTTTAAAAGGATTTTACTACGAGTCTTCATATATTATTATTGATTTTTGGTGAAAATTGCGAGTCGTTCCGAGATACTTGAATTTCGGACGATTTCGGTATTTTCCGAATTGTTTTTCCCGCATACTCGACTTTATCTCGGGAAACTGTGTTTCCGATATTTCATTTTTGGAGACCAAGAAAATATCTTCTCATTTCATTACTTTTCCTTTTTCCCTTTTCCTTTATTTCCTTTAATCTCCACCACAAACTCCTTTACTTCATCCCTAAGTTTTCTCCACCTCATCACTTCCACCTCACCACCTTCCACACACTTCCATCAATCCCCACCACACAAATCTCCACCTCACCATCTCCATGGCAATCTTTGATTGGCCAAGGAGAACACCTCATCCCCCACTTGGCAAGCTCCTATTGGCCAAGAGACACCTCATCATCCTCTTTGCAAATAAGCCCCTCTCTTTTAATTATTTACATCTCCTTCACAAATCCAAAAACCTATAAATACTTTTTCTTTCATTTCTCTCTCTCTTTTCTTCACTTCACCAAAAGAGAATAGCCTTCACCAAATCCCCCTTCACCTCAACCTCCAACTCCAAGGCTTCACCAAGGTCTTCTCCATCTCCACCACAACTACTTGGATTGGGATCGTCTCCTCCTTCGTCGATTGCATCGCCGTGGGTCATTTCCGACCACGACCTCTTCAAGCTTCACATAACCGATCCACGTGAGTATTTTTACTCACCAAGACTCGTAAAATTCCTTGTATACTTGTGTTGCCAAATCATGTCCCTTTATGTCATCAAAATCATATTTTTAGACATCAAAATCAACCACACCAAAAATCTGATTTTTAGACCAAACAGCAGCATATTTCAGAAGTCCGGTCGACCGGTAGTCGACCGGCAGTCGACCGATGTGCACGAACGTGCACAGTTTTGAGTAGGCGGTCGACCGGTTCACCAACCAGTCGACCACTAGGAAACCCTGGAGCTCACGGCCCTGTATCGGTCGACCGGCAGTCGACCGACAGGCGACCGTTAGTTGTGTCTCCGGTCGAACGGCAGTCGACCGGAAGTCGACCGACCAAACCTGGAGGTCACGGCCTTGTATCGGTCGACCGGACGTCGACCGTTAGTTAGGTGACTGTCCCGTATCGGTCGACCGGCCATTTAACCCAGTCGACCGATAGTCTGGTTTTGGGCCAAAATTGTTGATTCTTATTCTTTCTAAAATTAGATCCTAACCTTGATACATGGGTGATGTATTATCCTTGCTAAACACTTCATAACTGTATTTCATGACTTGTTCATTACCATTATCAACCGCTTGTCAATTCTTTAGACTTGTCAGTTTATGTTTCCTTTTAACACATGTATATCACCTGACTTGCTAGACCCTCTCGTTAGGCTATGACTTGTCCTGCTTATCATCAATCTCTTATTATGATTGATTGCTTGTTATATATCACCACTTTGTCATGCTATCTTTTAAAACCAAGCATGATACACTTGACCTTGTAATTATTATGTTTACGGGAATCCTGTCTTGTTTTATGGAACTAAGTGCCACACCATACGGTGGGGGCCACCTCTAGAATCCATTCCCTCAGAACAAAGTGCCACATGGAACAAAGTGCCACACCACACTATACGGTGGGGGCCACCTCTTGAATCTGTGGGGGCCACCTCTTGAATCTGTTGGGCTATTACTGTTATGTTTATTCTTTCCCGTAATCTGATAATATGATAAACTACAACTTGTATGGGGAATGGGAGGAAGTGATGGATGCCGGAATGATACCTTGCTTATAGTGATGGATTAAAAGTATATATATATAAAATATATATATATATGTATACTGGCGGTAGTGAATCTGTTACTGACTCGGGGGACTTTGGGCCTCCAAAGCTGGTTCCAGGTGTATGGAAACCACTATAAGGAGTGATATCAGTTCTCCATCTACTTCCGGTAACGACCCTCGACTCTCCAATATATGGATGTATGTGAGTCGGGATATATACCGAGACACATACCTAGATATATGGGTCAGACGAGTAATAATAATAATTAGATGCCCGTTGTATTTCAATCATGATTCCAGTGATGATTCCGGTTATGTCTTAGTTATGTTTCCTGTTATAGTTTCCGTTATGTGTACCTATTATGATTAGTTCCTGTTATGTCTCATATTATGGACCCTGATTATTGTTGTTATGCATTCCCGTTTGACTATCGTATGATTTGCAACTCTGATTCTATACGCTTGGATTTATGTGGCATGAGACAAAAGTATATATATGAGGGTTTCCTTGTTTGGATTATTCCTTCGATGTACTAGTCTCATGTGACCGTGACTTAAGCGTATACAATCAATCTTGCTTATAATCAACTTTACTTGGGAGTTCCTGATTTATGACTATGTTATACACGCCCTTATATACCATATTTGTGTTCTAAACCACTACTTTTATATCATTGCCACTTGGCTGTAGTTCATTATTGTTTTATGTCTTGATTCCTTGGATTTGCATATTCAGATTCCGAAGCTGGATCGAAGTGGAGTTGTCCTCCGTAGATCGAACTTCCCTTAGCGGGCAGACATCCTAGTCCCAGTTCCTCGTGCCATACTCTTCTTTTGGACTCACGGGATCTTCATCCTACTCGTGAGCATCTCATGTATATCTTGTATATTTACTTTTGGACTTGTTATGATAAAAGACACATGTAATGTGTAGATGTTTATCATACTGTGATGACTTTGTATATGTACCTTTTATGTTGGCATATGAAAGAATACCACGCTTTGTGTTGTACTCTGATTCCTTGCTTGTACTTTTATGCTTAGCGTATATACGTGGGGGCATTTTCTGACCTACGTATATACGTCGCAGTGACGTCCCCGTATCCGTAGAATCGGGGCGTTACAGGTTGGTATCAGAGCTTAGGCTCTCACACCTAAAGTACAATCAAGCAGCAAATTCCAGTAATTTGCTAATGCCAACTACAATATACAAAGTTATCTAGTCTTTCTTGAATTCCTTCCTTGATTAATTCTTTCGTGTCCTAAACTCCTTCCATTTGTTTCCAATTCCAGTTATCTTTTCCCAATTCGGTATGGAGAGAAGATCGGGTCGTAATCATTCTGGGCAAGCAACGAATGGACCCACAGGAGAGAACGTGGATATACTGAGGGTTATCCAGATAATGATGGAGAACCAGCAGCAGCAGACGGAGCTCCTCCGGCAAGAGTTAGCAGTTCCTAAGGGACAGAGGCCGGGAAATATCTCAGATTTAGACGGCTGCAGCCAGCCATATTCACGGGAGGAGAGAAAACCCCTAGAGGCTGAGCAATGGCTGACGGACACATCAGACCTGTTGAAAGCAGCCCGAGTACCAGAGGAAAACCAAGTGGAGGTTGCCAAGATTCAGCTGAAAGACATAGCTAGAACTTGGTGGTTAGCTGAGGAGGCCAGATTGGAGAGACCTGTCACTTGGGACACGTTCTCCAAGAGCTTCTACAGTAGGTTCTTCCCTGTCACAGCTCAGAAGGACATGGAGGAATAGTTCATCAGACTTCGGCAAGGAATAAGTCGTGGATGGAGTATGCCGCGGAATTTCTCCGACTCAGTCGCTTTGCTCCGTACATGGTAACGGATGAGGAGAAGCGAGCGAGCAGATTCCAGCAGGGCTTACAGATGGATATCCAAGTTTTCTTGATGCCCCAACAGCTGAAGACTTATTCGGAAGTTCTCACCATAGCTCGAGAAGTGGAGCGTGGGTTAGAGAAGAAGAAAGAGAACTTGATAAGGAACCAGGCCAAGAAGAGGCCTTTTCAGTTAATGGATGAGGATGATGGATTTAGGGTAACCCAAGGCCCGATGATCAGGGGACCATTCCAACCTCCTCTGTCTCAGATTGTATGCAATTATTGCCACAGACCCGGGCATTATAAGAGAGATTGTCGAGTAGCCAAGAGATTATGTTTGGCATGTGGGTCAGGGGGACATATGCTAAGGGATTGCCCAACAGAAAAGTTTATGCCCGTAGCTCCAATCAGACCAGCTCTTCCAGCTCCAGCACATCCAGCCCCAGCACTTCCAGCTCCGCCATTAAAGAGGAACCCTGAACCTGTTGATCAAAGAGTTCCACTTCCACCCCAACGGTATGATCATCAGCAGAGGGGATGAGGCCTAGAGCAGATCAAGGTAGAGGTCAAGTTCACCTCATGGCAGTAGAGGCCTCAGGCAATGAAGCAGAGTGGGAGGACCAGTATCAGAGCAGGAGCCTTAGGGATATCATGGTAACCACTACCCTAGATTGTATTTGAATGGGTTATCATTCTAAAAATGTTTCCTTTATCATTCTATCATTGTTCATCCGGTCCTTTCTGTGTTCATCTTATTCTTGTTTTGATTTTTCGGATCCTTTGATTTCACCCTTGTCCACCTTGTATTCAATTTACCCCTTAATGAAATTGCGAGGACGCATTTTTGTAAGGTGGGTGGATTGTAATACCCCGTTCCCGGAATACGTACTTAAATTCGTATTCAGTTTTTCGATCGTATTTTTCGATTTACTTTCCGTATTTGACCGATTTAAATTTTAAATATCATTTTCCAATATAATATATTTTATATGATTTTCTGGAATTTTCCGGAATTAAAAGGAATTTCTTCAAAACCGGTGTCGACCAGTGCCGCTGATCGATTCCCGAATTTTATCTTACCAACTGTTTAGAATTTCTAGAAGATTCTTTAGACATTTCTTCTTAGAATTATGTTTATTACTTAAATACTTTTTTCTGAAGATTTTACGAATTTATGGATCTTCCACCGGAGTCGGTAGATAACCGATTCTAGGATTTTTAATTCACAAACTGTTAGGACTTTCTAGAAAGGCCTTTAGGCATTATCTCTTAGAATCATATTTTCTACCTACATTCTTTTTCTGAGAATTTTATGATTTTATGAAAATTCTTTCGGAGTCGGTAGGTAACTGATTCCGGGATTTTTAGATTTAAAACTATAAAGTATTTCTTAAAAAGGATTTTACTACGAGTCTTCATATATTATTATTGATTTTGGTGTGAAAATTGCGAGTCGTTCCGAGATACTTGAATTTCGGACGATTTCGGTATTTTCCGAATTGTTTTCCCGCATACTCGACTTTATCTCGGGAAACTGTGTTTCCGATATTTTCATTTTTGGAGACCAAGAAAATATCTTCTCATTTCATTATTTCCTTTTTCCTTTTTCCTTTATTTCCTTTAATCTCCACCACAAACTCCTTTACTTCATCCCTAAGTTTTCTCCACCTCATCACTTCCACCTCACCACCTTCCACACACTTCCATCAATCCCCACCACACAAATCTCCACCTCACCATCTCCATGGCAATCTTTGATTGGCCAAGGAGAACACCTCATCCCCCACTTGGCAAGCTCCTATTGGCCAAGAGACACCTCATCATCCTCTTTGCAAATAAGCCCCTCTCTTTTAATTATTTACATCTCCTTCACAAATCCAAAAACCTATAAATACTTTTTCTTTTCATTTCTCTCTCTCTTTTCTTCACTTCACCAAAAGAGAATAGCCTTCACCAAATCCCCTTCACCTCAACCTCCAACTCCAAGGCTTCACCAAGGTCTTCTCCATCTCCACCACAACTACTTGGATTGGATCGTCTCCTCCTTCGTCGATTGCATCGCCGTGGGTCATTTCCGACCACGACCTCTTCAAGCTTCACATAACGATCCACGTGAGTATTTTTACTCACCAAGACTCGTAAAATTCCTTGTATACTTGTGTTGCCAAATCATGTCCCTTTATGTCATCAAAATCATATTTTAGACATCAAAATCAACCACACCAAAATCTGATTTTTAGACCAAACAGCAGCATATTTAGAAGTCCGGTCGACCGGTAGTCGACCGGCAGTCGACCGATGTGCACGAACGTGCACAGTTTTGAGTAGGCGGTCGACCGATTCACCAACCAGTCGACCGCTAGGAAACCCTGGAGCTCACGGCCCTGTATCGGTCGACGGCAGTCGACCGACAGGCGACCGTTAGTTGTGTCTCCGGTCGACCGGCATCGACCGGAAGTCGACCGACCAAACCTGGAGGTCACGGCCTTGTATCGGTCGACCGGACGTCGACCGTTAGTTAGGTGACTGTCCCGTATCGGTCGACGGCCATTTAACCCAGTCGACCGATAGTCTGGTTTTGGGCCAAAATTGTTGATTCTTATTCTTTCTGAAATTAGATCCTAACCTTGATACATGGGTGATGTATTATCCTTGCTAAACACTTCATAACTGGTATTTCATGACTTGTTCATTACCATTATCAACCGCTTGTCAATTCTTTAGACTTGTCAGTTTTATGTTTCCTTTTAACACATGTATATCACCTGACTTGCTAGACCCTCTCGTTAGGCTATGACTTGTCCTGCTTATCATCAATCTCTTATTATGATTGATTGCTTGTTATATATCACCACTTTGTCATGCTATCTTTTAAAACCAAGCATGATACACTTGACCTTGTAATTATTATGTTTACGGGAATCCTGTCTTGTTTTTATGAACTAAGTGCACACCATACGGGGGGCCACCTCTAGAATCCATTCCCTCAGAACAAAGTGCCACATGGAACAAAGTGCCACACCACACTATACGGTGGGGGCCACCTCTTGAATCTGTGGGGCTATTACTGTTATGTTTATTCTTTCCCGTAATCTGATAATATGATAAACTACAACTTGTATGGGGAATGGGGGAAGTGATGGATGCCGGAATGATACCTTGCTTATAGTGATGGATTAAAAAGTATATATATATATAAAATATATATATATGTATACTGGCGGTAGTGAATCTGTTTACTGACTCGGGGGACTTTGGGCCTCCAAAGCTGGTTCCAGGTGTATGGAAACCACTATAAGGAGTGATATCAGTTCTCCATCTACTTCCGGTAACGACCCTCGACTCTCCAATATATGGATGTATGTGAGTCGGGATATATACCGAGACACATACCTAGATATATGGGTCAGACGAGTAATAATAATAATTTGATGCCCATTGTATTTCAATCATGATTCCAGTGATGATTCCGGTTATGTCTTAGTTATGTTTCCTGTTATAGTTTCCGTTATGTGTACCTATTATGATTAGTTCCTGTTATGTCTCATATTATGGACCCTGATTATTGTTGTTATGCATTCCCGTTTGACTATCGTATGATTTGCAACTCTGATTCTATACGCTTGGATTTTGTGGCATGAGACAAAAGTATATATATGAGGGTTTCCTTGTTTGGATTATTCCTTCGATGTACTAGTCTCATGTGACCGGACTTAAGCGTATACAATCAATCTTGCTTATAATCAACTTTACTTGGGAGTTCCTGATTTATGACTATGTTATACACGCCCTTATATACCATATTTGTGTTCTAAACCACTACTTTTATATCATTGCCACTTGGCTGTAGTTCATTATTGTTTTATGTCTTGATTCCTTGGATTTGCATATTCAGATTCCGAAGCTGGATCGAAGTGGAGTTGTCCTCCGTAGATCGAACTTCCCTTAGCGGGCAGACATCCTAGTCCCAGTTCCTCGTGCCATACTCTTCTTTGGACTCACGGGATCTTCATCCTACTCGTGAGCATCTCATGTATATCTTGTATATTTTACTTTTGGACTTGTTATGATAAAAGACACATGTAATGTGTAGATGTTTATCATACTGTGATGACTTTGTATATGTACCTTTATGTTGGCATATGAAAGAATACCACGCTTTGTGTTGTACTCTGATTCCTTGCTTGTACTTTTATGCTTAGCGTATATACGTGGGGGCATTTTCTGACCTACGTATATACGTCGCAGGACGTCCCCGTATCCGTGAATCGGG
>JAVJIF010032963.1:0-115463 GCA_038442645.1 Agave tequilana | reverse complement strand
TAAGGTGGGTGGATTGTAATACCCCGTTCCCGGATACGTACTTAAATTCGTATTCAGTTTTTCGATCGTATTTTTCGATTTACTTTCCGTATTTGACCGATTTAAATTTTAAATATCATTTTCCAATATAATATATTTTATATGATTTTCTGAAATTTTCCGGAATTAAAGGAATTTCTTCAAAAACCGGTTTTCGACCAGTGCCGCTGATCGATTCCGAATTTTTATCTTACCAACTGTTTAGAATTTCTAGAAGATTCTTTAGACTTTCTTCTTTAATTATGTTATTACTTAAATACTTTTTCTGAAGATTTTACGAATTTATGGATCTTCCACCGGAGTCGGTAGATAACCGATTCTAGGATTTTTAATTCACAAACTGTTAGGACTTTCTAGAAAGGCCTTTAGGCATTATCTCTTAGAATCATATTTTCTACCTACATTCTTTTTCTGAGAATTTTATGATTTTATGAAAATTCTTTCGGAGTCGGTAGGTAACTGATTCCGGGATTTTTAGATTTAAAACTATAAGTATTTCTTAAAAAGGATTTTACTACGAGTCTTCATATATTATTATTGATTTTTGGTGAAAATTGCGAGTCGTTCCGAGATACTTGAATTCGGACGATTTCGGTATTTTCCGAATTGTTTTCCCGCATACTCGACTTTATCTCGGGAAACTGTGTTCCGATATTTTCATTTTTGGAGACCAAGAAAATATCTTCTCTTTCATTACTTTTTTCCTTTTTCCTTTATTTCCTTAATCTCCACACAAACTCCTTTACTTACTTCATCCCTAAGTTTTCTCCCACCTCATCACTTCCACCTCACCACCTTCCACACACCTTCCATCAATCCCCACCACACAAATCTCCACCTCACCATCTCCATGGCAATCTTTGATTGGCCAAGGAGAACACCTCATCCCCACTACTTGGCAAGCTCCTATTGCCAAGAGACACTCATCATCCACTTTGCAAATAAGCCCCTCTCTTTTATTATTTACATCTCCTTCACAAATCCAAAAACCTATAAATACTTTTTCTTTTCATTTCTCTCTCTCTTTTCTTCACTTCACCAAAAGAGAATAGCCTTCACCAAATCCCCTTCACCTCAACCTCCAACTCTCCAAGGCTTCACCAAGGTCTTCTCCATCTCCACCACAACTACTTGGATTGGGATCGTCTCCTCCTTCGTCGATTGCATCGCCGTGGGTCATTTCCGACCACGACCTCTTCAAGCTTCACATAACCGATCCACGTGAGTATTTTTACTCACCAAGACTCGTAAAATTCCTTGTATACTTGTGTTGCCAAATCATGTCCCTTTATGTCATCAAAATCATATTTTTAGACATCAAAATCAACCACACACAAAATCTGATTTTAGACCAAACAGCAGCATATTTCAGAAGTCCTCGACCGGTAGTCGACCGGCATTCGACCGAATGTGCACGAACGTGCACAGTTTTGAGTAGACGGTCGACCGGTTCACCCAACCAGTCGACCGCTAGGAAACCCTGGAGCTCACGGCCCTGTATCGGTCGACCGGCAGTCGACCCGACAGGCGACCGTTAGTTGTGTCTCCGGTCGACCGGCAGTCGACGGAAGTCGACGACCGACCAAACCTGGAGGTCACGGCCTTGTATCGGTCGACCGGACGTCGACCGTTAGTTAGGTGACTGTCCCGTATCGGTCGACCGGCCATTTAACCCAGTCGACCGATAGTCTGGTTTTGGGCCAAAATTGTTGATTCTTATTCTTTTTGAAATTAGATCCTAACCTTGATACATGGGTGATGTATTATCCTTGCTAAACACTTCATAACTGGTATTTCATGACTTGTTCATTACCATTATCAACCGCTTGTCAATTCTTTAGACTGTCAGTTTTATGTTTCCTTTTAACACATGTATATCACCTGACTTGCTAAACCCTCTCGTTAGGCTATGACTTGTCCTGCTTATCATCAATCTCTTATTATGATTGATTGCTTGTTATATATCACCACTTTGTCATGCTATCTTTTAAAACCAAGCATGATACACTTGACCTTGTAATTATTATGTTTACGGGAATCCTGTCTTGTTTATGGAACTAAGTGCCACACCATACGGTGGGGGCCACCTCTAGAATCCATTCCCTCAGAACAAAATGCCACATGGAACAAAGTGCCACACCACACTATACGGTGGGGGCCACCTCTTGAATCTGTGGGGGCCACCTCTTGAATCTGTTGGGCTATTACTGTTACGTTTATTCTTTCCCGTAATCTGATAATATTGATAAACTACAACTTGTATGGGGAATGGGAGGAAGTGATGGATGCCGGAATGATACCTTGCTTATAGTGATGGATTAAAGTATATATATATATATAAAAAATATATATATATATATATATGTATACTGGCGTTAGTGAATCTGTTTACTGACTCGGGGGACTTTGGGCCTCCAAAGCTGGTTCCAGGTGTATGGAAACCACTATAAGGAGTGATATCAGTTCTCCATCTACTTCCGGTAACGACCTCGACTCTCCAATATATGGATGTATGTGAGTCGGGATATATACCGAGACACATACCTAGATATATGGGTCAGACGAGTAATAATAATAATTAGATGCCCGTTGTATTTCAATCATGATTCCAGTGATGATTCCGGTTATGTCTTAGTTATGTTTCCTGTTATAGTTTCCGTTATGTGTACCTATTATGATTAGTTCCTGTTATGTCTCATATTATGGACCCTGATTATTGTTGTTATGCATTCCCGTTTGACTATCGTATGATTTGCAACTCTGATTCTATACGCTTGGATTTATGTGGCATGAGACAAAAGTATATATATGAGGGTTTCCTTGTTTGGATTATTCCTTCGATGTACTAGTCTCATGTGACCGTGACTTAAGCGTATACAATCAATCTTGCTTATAATCAACTTTACTTGGGAGTTCCTGATTTATGACTATGTTATATACACGGCCTTATATACCATATTTGTGTTCTAAACCACTACTTTTATATCATTGCCATTTGGCTGTAGTTCATTATTGTTTTATGTCTTGATTCCTTGGATTTGCATATTCAGATTCCGAAGCTGGATCGAAGAGGAGTTGTCCTCCGTAGATCGAACTTCCCTTAGCGGGCAGACATCCTAGTCCCAGTTCTCGTGCCATACTCTTCTTTTGGACTCACGGGATCTTCATCCTACTCGTGAGCATCTCATGTATATCTTGTATATTTTACTTTTGGACTTGTTATGATAAAAGACACATGTAATGTGTAGATGTTTATCATACTGTGATGACTTTGTATATGTACCTTTTATGTTGGCATATGAAAGAATACCACGCTTTGTGTTGTACTCTGATTCCTTGCTTGTACTTTTATGCTTAGCGTATATACGTGGGGGCATTTTCTGACCTACGTATATACGTCGCAGTGACGTCCCCGTATCCGTGGAATCGGGGCGTTACAGGGTCCAAGCCATGATGGAGGCTGAGAAGGCACGTCAGCACGAGATGCATCGTCTCATGGAGCATATCCGTTCTTTGCCGGATCAAGACTTTTAACCTTTCCCCTCCTTCCCTTTTTTTTGTAAAGAAGAGGACACTCTATTAGAGTGTTTGTATCCACTTTTACTATTTTCGATATAATAAAGTTTTTGAAGTTTTTGTTCCATCTTCTTTGTTTAGCTGTGGATGAATTCAACTCCCTGATCACTGGCTGTGAATACTGAACTTAGGTAAGACTAAGTTCTTTCAATGAGACGCGACGTCGACTCTAAGTCTTCTTGATGAGACGCGGCATTGATCCATAGAGTGAGACGCGGTCATCATTCCATAGGAGCTTAGATAGAACTAAGTCCTTTTGATGAGACGCGGCGTCAATCACAGGGTGAGACGCGGTCATCATTCCATAGGAACTTAGATTTCACTAAGTCCTTTTGATGAGACGCACGTCAATCACAGGGCGAGACGCGGTCATCATTCCATAGGAACTTAGATTTCACTAAGTCCTTTTGATGAGACGCAGCGTCAATCACAGAGTGAAACGCGAATTTGTCTTGCTGAGAAAGACGCAGATAAAGCAGACGCGAGGAACGCAGCATTGTTTGCTGAAGGGACGCGACGCAGGCATTCTTCTGGAACGCGGGTGGATGTCTTTCAATCTGAAAAAGGAGACGCGGTTCTTTGGACGCGACTTCCTATCTGCATTTAATGCAGCCTGACTTAAAAGATTTTAGGAGATCTTTGACCGTCAAGTCTTCGCTGACGATTGGGAAACCGGGTCATCCGTTGTTTCCCGAAGCAGTTGTCCACGCGTCAGTTTTCCACTGGACTTGGGCGTTAATGCCCTTTAATGCAAAACCGGCGATGACGGTTTGAGATCAGCGCCTGCGATGCTTCCCGAAGCGACGTTCCACGCGTCAGCCTCCCAATGGGCTTTGACGTCGTGCGGCCATTACGCCGATGGTTTCAATTAATGAACCATTAATGTCGTTACGGGAGCGCCTATAAATAGGGGCTCGCCTTCTTTAGCAGTCCCAATCTTAGACTATTTTCCCTTTTGAGAGAACGATTGCTCTGAGAACTTCCACCCTCTTCAGAGTTTCTAACAGGGTACTATCTTCATGGATGAAGACGACTCCAGGGAAGAAGATGACCCAGAGCTTTCATGCTTCTGTTTGGTCTCTTCAGGATAAAGTGTCTCTCTGATCACCTTCCATGTCCATGTTCTGATGCAGACAGAGGCCTCTGCTGGTATGCCGTCCTGACTTGTGCCGTGATGTTTCTAGTCCACCCAAGTTTGCACTTTGGCATCACCATTTGGGTTTCCTCATGAAGTCTGAGTTGGTGCATTCCTTCTGGAATTTGCGCCGCCGACTTAAACTTCTTTGGACGCGAGTATAGAAATCTTTGGCACTTGGCGCTGACTTTGTTCATGAAGCTCGCGTTTTAAGGCCACTGACTTGGATGAATTCCAACTCAGGCTGAAGGTCTCAGATCCGAATCTTGCAACTCCTGTTTATTCAACAGGGAGATGGCAATTTTCGGCGTCTGAGTCTTTTCGCGTCTCGTGCTTTTAGGCGCGGGCGTAAGATGAGGCTGCGTTTGAATCCTGTGTGTTCCACAGTTCTGATTCGCGTCTGTCTCTGTTGGCGCGGTAGTTTGACTTCTGTGGGCGGGTCATTCCCGCGTCTGAAGTCCTCCACAATAGTCGCGTCTGTCACTTAGTTTTCTTTGTTGAAGTACACTAAGTCCAGATTTTCTAATCCCCTTGTTTACTCCTTGTAGGTAGGCTCGATTGTCCGTTTTCAGGTTCGCTGGGGCTCCTGGAAGAATACTTTCAGCCGGCGGACTTGTTCGATGTTCGTCCACAAGGGAATATATTATGGTCCTCGTCGTCCAAAAGGGAATATATTACGGTCCTTGATGGGGACTTAACCCTCGTCAAGATCTCTTTGAACGTGACGCACCTGTCATGCTTGCGGGCTGGTCACGGTCAGAGTGAGTATGGCGATGAGGGGGTTACGGTGGATGAGGTTGCAGATAGGATCCTCTTCCTCTCCCACCCCAGAAGTAACATCGAGGACTCTTCATGTCTGCTGGATGGCCTGCTGGGGAAGAGATGTTTGAATGAAGGGTTGCAGGACTTTCTCTGCTGCCACCGGACCTCAAGAACACCATTACTCTTAGCTTAGTCAGCTAGGGCTCTTTCGATGTTTACATCATGCACCATCCTGTACTTGGGATCAGATGCGGCTTCAAGGAGTGAGTGCAACCTCTCTGAGAGAGAGGGACTTCTTTGTACTCCTTAATTGTAACACTCAATCTTATTGTATAAGAGAGCGTTTTTAACTGTAACACTCAATCTTATTGTAAGAGAGCGTTTTTGTATCACTTTCATATGCCTGGAAATAAATAAAAGTGACACTTTTCTTTTTGCCTCTTTCATTGTCTTAAACTTTTTGTCTT
This sequence comes from Agave tequilana, assembly GCA_038442645.1. NCBI lineage: Eukaryota > Viridiplantae > Streptophyta > Magnoliopsida > Asparagales > Asparagaceae > Agave > Agave tequilana. Next base: position 109,484 of record JAVJIF010032963.1, on the reverse strand, counting down.
CAGTTAGACGCATAAGCGCAAGAGTCTTTGACTTTGTCAAAATTATGATGATAATCTCAATAAGTCAAACTTTGTGGAGAAAGATCCTATTTCAGGAACTCACGATACTGTCAGAGGTGTAATATTAACTTGACAGAGATGAACTAATTTTTGGTGGACCTGCCACTTTATAAGAGAAAGCGACAAGTAGAATTGGTACCCCCCAGGGAGGGCGAACTTTTATCAAGTGGTTGGGATTAACTTGATTGAGCTCAACTGGGGATTTGTTGTAAACACTGTTGATGGTGTAGTATTAACCTAACAATGTTTTTAGTAGACTTGTTATTCTGTTGAAGAGAATAACAAGTGGGACTAGACTCGTGGGGAATTTAGGAAAGTTTGTTATCGTTAGAGGTGTGATATTAACTTAACGGGTTGAAAGTTGTCTTGTCAGAAGTGTAATGTTAACTTGACAAGATGTGAGTCAGAGGTGTGATATTAACTTAACTCAGAAGTGTCACTATCATAGGTGTAATGTTTAACTTGACAGTGAGGGTAATGCTAGAGGTGTAATGTTGAACTTAGCATTGGTCATCTCGGCTTGGATAAGGAAGTTGAGGAAAAGGTCAAAGCCATAGGTGTATTGTTGAACTTAGCAATGACTTGGATGCTAGAGGTGTGGTATTAACTTAGCATCATCCATTTCAGCAGCTTTGATATGGAAGTCTGAAGAAAAGTGACTGTCAGAGGTGTAATATTAACCTGGCAGAAACTTGATTACTGTTTAGAGGTGTGGTGTTAAACTTTAACAGTAATTTGTCAGAGGTGTGATATTAACTTGACAAAGATTGACTCATGATAAGAGTAATTTTGAGGACCTGTCATTCTATTGGTGAGAATTGACAAGTTAAAATTTTAAAGTGCCAGAGGTGTAGTGTTAACTTGGCAAATTTAAAAATTTGATACTCCGTGTAGAGTTGACAAACAAAACTTGTACTCGACAAGGAATATTGAAAAGTTTCCATTACCAGAAGTATAGTGTTAACTTAGTAATGGTTGTATTTTGTAGACCTACCATTCTGTGGATGAGAATTGGTATGGGATTTTGGAGGAAAGAGTGGAGCCAAGTCCTTTAGGATTTTTAGCAAACCCTCAGCTATCAACGGATTTGAGGTACCTTTACCAACTACCGTTTGAGTTGGGCTAGCCATGCTATTCCCTCAGCATGATGAGTTGTCGAAGACTTATGTTGGGCTTAGAAGCCAACATTTTCTTCTATCCTTAGCCGTCGAGGGCGTCGGATGTTATAATGAAGAAATTCTTCTTACTTTGATCAGAGGTGTACTTTTAACTTGATCAGCGGGAGAATACCATCTAAGTATAGTATTTCTTCAGGAACCTGCCATTGATCGGCATCATGAGTGTATCGCCATTCGAGGTTATGAGGCGATATGACCCATTTGAGTAGACTGACTCTACTACAAATGGTCCTTCCCACTTGGGCTGAAATTTACCTTTTGTCTTGTGCGTCATCACCATGGGTCTTCTGACCGCTTGGACACCGGAGTGCCATGTTCCGAAATCTTTCCACGAAAGATATGACGGACTCCCCTTTTCGCTGTTTGGTAGCCAAAAGGGTTGGCATTGTGACTTCGGAGTCATCTTCGAAGAAGCGTGTTAAAAAAGAGCTTCTCCAAATCGCCCCAGTTCTTGATAGAACCTTCTGGAGCTTCATAAACTATTCAAAGGCCAACCCTTTCAGGGTGCCGATGAACAGCCGTGCCAGGATGGCGTCATTATCTACTATATTCCCGGTTTGGGATTTGAAGTAGTAGATGTGCTGGTTGGGTGACCCCTTCCCATCAAGGGCTTGAAGAGTTAGAGCTTTGAACTTGGGCGGGTACGGAACCAAGTCCCATTCAGTCGGGTAGGGCCGGACCACTCCTACTTCTTAGAGGTCTTTGCGATTGGTAAGGGCCTCGAGGCGTCGCTCCAGTTGACTCATTCTTTTAACATGAGCCTTTCCTTGGTCTTGGTCGCCCTTTACTTGCGACGCGGGTTTGGGCGAACCGGAAGTAGATCGCCGCGTCTCCTCAGAAGGTTCGGAAGATGAGCTTCCTCCCTTTTTTCCTTTGCCCTTTGACTTCCTAGGAGGGGACCTCCTCCTGTCTTCGAGCAGCTGTGCAATCGCCTGCTTGAGGGAGTTGATAGATTCCTGCTGAGAAAGAATCATATCTTTGTGCCTTCTGGATCTGCTCCAAACGTTTAGTCGTCTCCTCAGGAGTGCCTGTCATGTAGGCGGAGGTCTCCTTCTCGATGGAAGAGTTTGAAGCCCTTGATTCCGCTACGGCGGAGTGAGAATCATTAATGCCATGGGCTAAGGCATTATAGTCAATTGGGGGAATGGCCCCAGTCTGGGTGCGAGTGTGTCGATACACCCCTTCCGGTTCAGAGTCAGACTCGGACTCGTCTGAGCTGACTGCAAGTTATTTTCCCTTGCTCCTGCTTGTCATATTCGCAGTGAGCTCCGGGTACTCAACGTCAGAGAAGGTTCTCCTTCTGTGGGAGCGTCTTCTTTTAGCTGACGGAGGAATCAGGGTCAGCTGTCTGACTAAAGACTGCTGGTGTACGCCTGATCCGCAACGGCACTCAGAGAGCATATGGATGAGCCGTTGGCAGCAACACGACAAAGTGGCCTGTTGGCACTTCTTTTCTTTGTCAGATAATCCCTCAAATCCATGGGAGGGGGATTGAAAAGATTCGCCTCGCAACGTCGAAGACGGGAGGTATCCATGTGCTGTACAGCCTAGACGCAGGCATCAGAGACGCGGTTCTTGCGCCGCAGCTGTTCAGCGCGCGTCTGGTGTCTCTGTTGAGACAAAACGCGCCTGTCGCGTTGCTGTTTGGTGTGTCGGAGCGGAGACACTTGAGAGAGGATGGGCTATTGGGCCCCACGCCTATGGGTTCGTGCCTCTTGCGCTTGACGATGCGCAGAGGTCTCACCTTGGCGTTTGATGAGCTGGTCCTCAGAGGACCTAACTGAAGGAATCTCGCGTTTGGGGCGCCAAACGCGGACTTCACGTACTGGACGTGGCGCGGGCAAGGCGCGAGATTGTACGTCGCGTCCAGCCTCAGTTGGACAACCAACGGTTCCAACTTGCAGCTGACGCGCGCGTCTCCTCTGTCGACGCTCAGCGTTTCGATTGCGTCGAGGAGGTAGAGAGAGACCAACGACATCCTGATGCTGGACACCAGGGACTTTGACCACGCGGGTCTCCTGAGAGACGCTGACACGGGTGTTCTGTGCGACGCGGTTGGTCGCAAAGGCAGATGTGCCTGGGACCACGCGGGCCTTCTGAGAGGCGTTGGTGCGTGTACCTTGCTTGGCACAGTCGGCAGCATGAGCGCCCGAGAAAGCCTCAGATCGGGCCTCGGGGCCGTTCCCTGTTGAGACCCGGCGACAAACGCGGGCCTTTGGGCTCTTGGAGCCGGAAGAGAGGAACTCCTTGTACTTCGCCTGGTCGAACTCGACAATGAGTGATTCGACCATCTTCCCATTACGGAGGACGTCATCCTGCGCCACGATTTGCTAATCGGTGACAAACGTAGTCCCCAGCGGAGTCGCCATCTCTTGTATGACCCGGAAAAGGAGAAGACAAGAATTGCAGTAAACGTTTTCCTTGAATCAAATGAAAAGGATTACAACAAAAACTGTTCCTTCCGGTTACAAGGGAGGGAGGATGTTGAGTCTTGAATCCCCCCTTTGTTTAAGGCTGGGTTCTTCGTGTGGCGGTGGAGAGTGAATCTTGTTCTCTGTTGACCAGATGACCGTCCTTCAGGGATCTCCTCTTCGGCCTGTAGAAAGAGTGACACAGCTCTGTCTACCAAACTCTAAAAGAGAAGGTAGGTGAAAGTTAGCTCGTACGTAGCGAACTTGCTGAAGAGTTGATCTGCTTCTTTTCCTCTGTGTCGCCCTCTGTCTCTCTTCGTCCGATTGATTCTCTGATCTCCTTCTCTTCATAGCAAACAGGGCTATTTATAGAGGTACCAGGGGTGATTGTGCCCCTAAAAATGCTCCACAATGAGGGCCAACTTTCCGCGCTACATGGGCGGTAACTAACCTACGTGCCTGCTAAAGACACGCCACGATGGGGGCTGATTTCCCTTACGTGTAGGCAGTGACTGGTCCCTTAACCAAGGCTGTTATAACTGAGACGCGGGTGTCAGGCCGACGCGCCTTGATGTTGAGACGCGGGTGTCAGGCCGACGCGCCTTGATGCTGAGACGCGGTTGTCGAGCCAACGCGCCTCGATGCTGAGACGCGGGTGTCGAGCCAACGCGCCTTGATGCTGAGACGCGGGTGTCGAGCCAACGCGCCTCGATGCTGAGACGCGGGTGTCCCTCATCAGTCCTGCGTCCAGAACTTGAAACTCTGCCTTTTTTAACGGCTTGTCTTCTAGTGACTTTTAGACAGCCTACAGGGAGGTGATGCCTCAGAAATGCGAGCCTCTTGAGCTCTGTATTTTGATATCTAGATACAGACTTCGCACGTCTGATGCGATTCATAAGGGACATAGGCATGATCCTCGCATTTTGTATTTGTTGGATAGTGGGTTTTTTCAACTTCTTGCGTCTGTTGTCGACGTGTACGTCGCCTTTATCAACGTTCAGCATTCCGATTACACTTCACACGGTTATTGAGAACCCCCAGTAACCTGGAGCTGAGGAAAAAAAGGGTGTTGGTGGATTGACCTTCAACGATGTTGGCCTCGTGGCTCTTGTGGGAGACGGTGACGCGGCCAGAAATGGCAATGTTTGTGTAGGCCATCTTCGAAGGGACTTAAGAGAGGACCTCCAAAGAGTCCCTGTAGTACTACCATGCCACCCTAGGGCTCTTGGAGCCAATGAGAGGAAATCTTCAAAATTTGTCTGGTCGAATTCTACAACAAGTGACTCGATCATTTTTTTCCTTGAAGGTGATGTCACCTTGCGCCACTACTTGCTCATTAGTGGAGAGAATAGTCCCCAACGGAGTTGCCATCTCTTGTTACTCAGAAAAATTGAAAGACGTTTAAATTCTTTGTTTGACTGTAAAGAAAATTACAACGATTGATTAATAATTTGATTACAAAAGAGAAGAGAATGATTGGATCTCCCTTTTTTTAAAGCTAGATTCTTTGTGCAGCGATGAAAAGTGAATCTTATTTTTCGTTGACCAGGTGAATGTCAAGCTCTTCCGAGAATCTTCTCTTCAGATCACGGATGAAATAGCACAACTCCTATCCAATGGAATCTCAAAGAGACTTGGGCAAAACTTTGACTCAGCAAGTTGGTAGAAAAGTTTGACTCTTTTTCAGTATTCCTCAACTGAAAATTCTGATCAAATTCAACCCAATTCGACCGATCAAAATTCTCTGACCAAAATTCCACGACCCCCACCTTCAATAGCATACTAAGCTATGTTGGCCCAGAGGCCTTTAGCCCTAGTTTTGATGATAACAAACTATATGTATTTATGTAGTAACAAAATTGTTTAATTAAGTTTCAGGTTGCATTCTGGCTCCATCACAAGTCACACATTTGGAAGCCAAGAAGATTTAAATCCCAGAGCCTAGTACACTCGAAAAGCTCAAGGATCAAGCAATATTCAAAAAACTATTTCAAGATTTGTATTTTTACTTTTTTTTTTATTTTAGATAGAATTTATAGTCATTTGTTAAAACCAAGATGATAGAGGTTGATAGCTTTTGGGATTGTCACACACGCATACATTTCACATTCCTTTGTGTTTTCGAAAAAATTTTACTACTATGTTTCTTACCATTTCAGAAAAAAAAGTTTCGAAAAACCAAGTTTCGAAAAAACAAGTTTTGGAAAAACTGGTTTTTGTTTTAGAAAGAATTTTATCAAAATATAGTTCTATTTTATTTGGTGTTGATGCATGATCACACTCTAGCTCTTCAAAGCCCTAGAACTCTATTTTGTATTTACTTATCAAAAGAAAATTTATTGAAAAAATATTGGTTTCAAAAAGATATCTAAAATCAAGTTTTTGCCCTCAGCCGGTCGACCGGGCGGTCGACCGTTGGCAGAGCAAAACTGTTCTGTCGGTCGACCGACATGCACCAAAGTGCAAACATGCACTTCGATCGACCGGCCTACAAGAGCAGTGCTCTCTGTTTGGTCTGGTCGACCGGCCCGTTTGACCGACAGAGAGTTTCACTCTCTGTTTGGGAACCACGGTCGACCGTCCGTCGACCGCTTTTTCCAATGGTCAGAAATCTGACAGTTGTCGATCGGCTAGTCGACCGACAACATATTTCTGCTGAGTTAGCTCCCAACGGCTAGTTTCAGATTTGTCTTTTGTTGGGTCTTATCCTAACGGATCTATTGAGTTTTACCCTTATTTTCATCCACTATAAATAATGGGACCATGAAACAACATAACAATAAGATTTCTAAGCTTTAGATCAAAGTTTTTCAAGTTTTAGCCTCTTTGCAAAAGATTTCCTTCTGAACAAAATATTTCTAAAGTTTGGGTTTTTAGCTTTAGCCTTTCCTCTACTTCTCTTATAGCTATTTTTCACTACACAATCTCAAAGAGTTTCACTTTCTCATCTTGGTTATAGGGTTGTACTTGTGAGCTACTTTGTGGTCAAGAGTTGATCACCAATTTTTTTCTATTAAGAAGTTGTAGAGATTGTGGTCTCGAGCAAGCTAGTGAGCTCTAAGTTGGTGTTGCGCACCGACAGAGAGGACAAGTATATCCGAAGAGTTCTAGTGAGAACATGTAACCAGTTGACGATCCAGTGGGATCAGACATAGTAGAAAACCTTCATAGTGTTTAAGGCGGGGACGTAGACCAGTGGCTCGAACCTCGAAATATATCTTTGTATTTGTGATTGCTGCTCTCTCTTAACTCTGCTCTCTCTTTACTTGCACTTTATATTGCTTACTCTCTTGTAAGTTTTGTTTAATTGCATTTGATATTTAATAGGTTGCTAGCAAGTTATTTTAATTCCACATTATTGCCATTAAGTATAGCCATCATCTATTCCCCCCCCTCTAGGTGATTGTCAATTGTTATCAGAGCCAAACCCTAACTTTTGGTTCAATCACCTTAGGGATATCCTCTTTATTTAGCTATATTCATTTGTTGCATCAATTATTTATTTGTGCACTAACTTGTTTTCATGGCATCACAGGACTTCTCTAGCTTCAAGTCCCCACCCAAATTTGATGGGTTGAAATTTCCATTTAGAAGGTCAAAATAAACCTATTCCTTAAGTCCCAGGAGTTATAGTTGCCAAAGCCATTACCAAAGAATTTGTTGAATCTCACGGTGATGAGGATACATGGTCCGAAGCAATCGCTAAGGACTATGAGGCCAATATAAAAGCCCATATGCACTTATACAAGCATTAAATGAAGATGATCTTTCTCGTGTAATTAATTGCAAATCAATTTATGAAGTTTGAAATGATATTATCATTACTCATAAGGGGACATTACAAGTCAAGAGATACAAAATTGACTTGCTCCGTTCTCAATATGAGAATTTTTATATGCTTGAAATGAAAGTATAGATGAAATACTCACTCAGTTCACCAAGATCACTAATGATTATTTTTCTTAGGTGACAATATTAACAATGACCAAAAGATCTGGAAGGTCATTAGAGCTCTTTTAAAATCTTGGGAGGTCAAGGCGACAAACCCTCAAGGAGCTCAATGATAGAGAGGAGATGGACTTCTCCGGCTTCATTGGAAATCTCAAACCCATGAGATAAAAATAAAAGTAAGAGAAAAGAGAGACTCTAAAGAATAAAGCAATAGCTTTTAAGGCTACTCCATCCTCCATTGATGAAGATGAATTATTGGAAGATGGTGATGAGGACTTTGTCATGCTCATTAGAAAGTGTGGCAAGATGTTTTAAAAGAAGGTGACAAAGCAACTTCCGAAGAGGAAGACTCAAGGAAGACTTGAAAAGAAAAAGGAGGAGACGGATCCTTGCTTTCATTGCAAAAGGATGGCCATCTAATTGCGGATTGTCCTCACTACAAACCATGACTTCCAAGAACGTGCATAAGAAAAAGAAGGCGATGGTGCCATGTGGGATGACTCAGAGACGGAATCTGAAGAGGAGATCAACACTGCACACATGTGCTTCATGGCACGTGGTGATGAAGCTTCTAAGGTAAACCTAGAAAACTCTTTAGAAGATGATGATTTGATCATTGATGAATTAGCACAATTTTTTAAAGAAATACAAATAGATATGAATTTCTCTTTCATAAAATAAAAAATTGAAAAGGAAAATGATCTTTTAAAGAACAAATTTGAAATTGTTTTAAATGAGAAAAATGATTTATCAAGGTCTTTTGAGAAAATAAAAAATGATTTTGAAGAATACAAAACCACTTATAAGGGTAAAAGCCTAATATCTCTTGTAATAAAAATAAATTTTTGGATATTCAAAAACGCATTGAGGTTTTGGATACAACTTTGAAAAAGTGTGCTGTTGACATGAATAAATTTGCATCTATATTTCCTAAGAGAAAAACTCAAAGGAAACACACACTTCTCATGCATCAAACACACATCACGAAAGCATGCACACTCACATCAACAAAAGCATGCATTTATGTATTGAAAATATATACTTGTGTATATTGTGGCCGCAAAGCCATTTGGCTAAATTTTGTTATGTAAAATTATACATGATAAATAAAAATGTTTGACTTCGAGAAAGTACTAATCACATAGGACCCAAAAAAGATTTGGGTACTAAAGAACACGCCAAATTGAATTGATACAGGTGTGTCGTCCTCCTCCAAGACTTAGGGGGCGATGGTGCTCGGGTGGTGAATGCATCAAAGCTCAACGAATAATTCATCACTTGCATCGCTATCAAAGAGGCACTTATTTTGGAGATTGCCCGTGGTTGTAACTTTTCCACTTGAGAATTTTATTTCTAACTAGACCTATAGCTACATAGGATTAGGTAGTTTCATTTTGTGATAATATGCTTTAATATGTAGACTTGCATATCTTCATTTTTGTAACTTGCCTATAATTGAGATAATCTATTAGTTGCTTTTATTCCATACTAGCCATGTTTTGTTTGCCTATGTGTTTGAATATATTATTTTTTTTGGTTGATAAATGTTTTTATAAGTATATTGTCAAAATTGAAAATTTTTTTTTTTTGTAAATAAATGGAGATAGCAATTGCGCCTCACTATTATCTAGATGAATTCGCGGAGAAGTTTAGAACCACATAAAGGGGTATTCGGCTTCAATATTCAAATTTATTACTTAATTATTGAGAAATATGTTGTTATTAATAATAAAATAAAATAAATTAATTTTATGTATTTTTCATGCCTATTAAAATTTTAACATTGTTTTCATGTTTTATGGTAAAGATATATTAGTCTCTAAAATCCTAAAAGAAAATAAATTAAAACAAAAATAAAATTTTTAACTATTTTTTGGGCAGTTTTACGGTCGACCGAATTAGCTTTCATAGGCTCGGTCGACCAGGCAGTCTACTGATCTAACCTGGAAACAAGAAAAAAAAATTTGCCCGAAGCCGGTCGACGACTGAAACTGAGTTTGCTCTCGGTTTGCGCCGATCGACCGGGCGGCGACCGGACGTCGGGTCTGGCTGTTTTACCCGATTTCTTATACAGCCCTAAATCCCCAAATCTCTTTTACCTTATCTCTCCAACCGACTTTCCCTCTTATCTTCTATTTTCATCTTCCTCCATCAATTCCAACCATCTGTAATCCTTCCCTCTACAAAATTTGTCCTATAAAAATTGTTAAAATCACTTTCAGGCTTCAGATCTGCCACTTTTTCAAGGAATTTTGGGATTTTTAAGGTATATCAAATTTCTTCCTAATCTCTTAATTTTCTAGTTATTCTTGTTTATTTTTCATTACTCTGCCATATTCTTGTTTTTATCATCTAGATGTCTAAAAGATCCAGATCTGAGAAGGGGAAAACCCCTGAATCATCTTCCAACCCTTCATCTCCCAAAATGCATCTCACAGATTTCCAAATCCACAATAAAATTGTTATCTCTGGTTAGGACTGTGGTGCTTGGTGATTTGAGTGCCTTAATCTTGCTAATATTTTAGGTACTAGTTCACTGAGCATTTTGTCACTATTAAAGAACCGTATACCCTGATTAGTACACTATTCTACTTAAACCTGTCTTTCCAGAATAATCACATCAGGTCTAGAGTCTTGGACAAGGATATTAAGATTTTTCTTGAAATTTGCACCCCTCCTACACCTCCTGTAAGGGGGTACATATCTATAATGTGAATTTACATGATTTTACTTATCCTAACGGTGAGTCTGCCCACATCGCCTCCATAGTGCTTCATGACGATGATAACCACGCTCTGGTTAAGAATGAGGAGGTGAAGTACTACACTCTCACCGCCAAGTCTTAACCAAATTATTTTCTATAACCTCCTGCCAAAATCAGGAGTAGAGATAGTCAGCTAGGTGTTCTGCTCCTCTTCTGATCTATTGCCTTCTGAAAGGCATTATGTCAATATTTCTAAACTCATCATTGACTACATGATTTCTGATCATCTTCTGATCCCAAACCGGTACTTGCCCTTGGGATGATCATCACACGTCTTTTGAAGTAACTCAAGTTGACCTTTCCACTGAACGGCCATCGAACCGTTAGTAGACATCAACAGCACACTTTATAAGAGGATGCGGTTAGGGAGCTTGCTTCTGCTCAGCCCCAGCCTATCATACCTGTTGTTGTTCCTGATCTTCTTCGCTTCTCTGCTCCTTTTGATCCATATCTATCTCTCTCCACTCAGCTTCGGGAGCACAACATGTAGATGACCGCTCATTTTTTAGCGGTAGAGCAGTGAGTGGACAGTGTTCTCCATCACATCTGTGCTTCTATATGCTACCTGCAGATCTGTGTAGATGACACTACAGCAGGCACGATTGGCCAGCTCTTCTGAGTAGCACTCTCGGCCACTTCTCTAACAGGTCCTCAATTTGAGCCTTGGGTTCCTCCTTCTGTTGTTCCTGATGCTTCAGCTCCACCAGAAGACCCTGATTTCCAGGAGGATTGACCCTTTTGTTGATGACAAAAAAGGGGAGAAATATTAGATGGATTTATTTGTGGGAGTTAGTTTTTATGTTGGGAGTATTTATTTTCTGCATTTGGATACGTATTTTGTGTATGGATATATACTTTATATGATTGTGTGGTATGTATTGGTTTTGAGGATGGCAGAACCTCTAAGCATGTATGGACATATTTATTTTTGCTATGATAGCTATCTTATTGTCTTTATGTGGTATTATTTCTTATTGATCTAACAATCTACTGCTTACTTTGGAGGCTGGAGGTATATGATCGTAAAATAAAAGTGATAGGAATTATCGTCTAGCTTTGAGCTAACGGGTCGTATCCACGAGGAGGAATGTGATAGAAGCATTTTAGTATTTGTTGAGTAACAAAGAATAGAGTTGGGTTTTTTTTTTTTAGTGAAAAGAGAATGGAGAGAAGGGAAGTGATTAAAAAGAAAATTTGAAAACTTAGAGAAGGCTTTGGAAAGGCTATCTTTAAAGAGTGTTGAAATTTTTTTTTTTGATTTTAATATAAGAAGAAGATCTGGGCTCACTATCTCACTACTCAACGATCTTTCTTCTCTTGAAATTCTTAGTGCCTCAATTGATCATAGACAAAAACTTAAACTTGAGTTTAGAAATTTTTAATCAAAGCAAATAGATTGTTGGAAAAGTTAACTCTTTTCTTTAAGAAATCATCTTGAATTGAATGCTAAATCATCAAGTATTTTAAGTATGAAATAAAATAAGTTCAAGAGATGTTTTAAAAAAAGTTTAAGTTTAAAAATCCAACCCATCCTTATGTGCCTTAAAGAACACTTTCAAAGAAGAAAGGCTTAGTTTAGGCATGCATATGATTTCATTGGGTCTTTACATCAAACTATTAAAAAATAAGAGGATCGAATAAAGGAACAATAATGAGCCCAGGAAAACAAATTTACTACTCATGGAAGATGAAAAAACAAGACATGTAAATAAAGTAAGACATACCCATGAATTTGAGTAGAAAAAGAGAAGGCTTGATCCTTTATTCATATCACTTCAATCTTCTGTTTTCAATCACTCTATTCCTCTCTCTCACTGGTATTGAACTGAATAATAAATTAGAAAATAGAGATACAACTTCTCTATACTATCTAACAAAGTACCTAAACCTTAAAAAAAAGAGAAAACTTAAAACTAATGTTCAGTCCCTTTTTCTCTGAAAAATACAGTATTTATAGGCAAAAATCAAATGGGGGAGGTTGTATGAAGATAGGGGAGCAAACGCTCCCCCAACAAACCCTAACTAGCTGCGAAAATGCGGCTATGGCAGCGTTTTCGAGGCCATGGTGTGGCCACGTGGCCACACCAGGTTGGTGGGTCTCGGTCGTTTGGTGATTCCCCTTTATCTCCTGCTGGTTTTCCCATTTCAGCTCCAGGATTTGAAGAAACAGCATTTGATCTTTGGCTTTAACCATTTGATTTGGAAAGATTCATTTTAACCGGTTTTCAATCTCTTTGATTTTCTATAATCTGCCCTGATTTCCTGATTTTGAATTAATTCTGAATTAAATCAGATTTTGATGGGCTTTTGTGCTCGTTTCTTTCTTATCCCTTAGCAATTGGCCTGCATTTTTATAAAGAAAAATAGGACTTATTAATAAACATGGTAATGTAATAATATATATGCATATATGTGATCGATCACACCCCCACTTATCTTTTACTTACCCTCGAAAACATCAAAACAATCCTAATCAATTATTAGACCACTTTCGCAGGTCATCAATTGCACTAAGCATGTACAACAAGCGTTAAACATCTAGGTTACCCCTAGAGGACGAGTTTTATCTCGTGAGGATTTTCAGTGGATTGCACCTACAAAGCAAAGAAAGAGAAAAATGTTAGTATTTTCACAAAGCACTTTGAAAAGAAAAAATATTTGAAGTATATTTGTAAGAGTTCAAGTAATCTATAACTTATAGAAATATCAAACTTTTCATTCCTAAACTTAGTCTCTATTCAAAAACATGTTATCATCAAAGTAAGGAGTCAAATTGTATTGTTTTCATCTAGTCTATTACTTTACTTTCAGTCATATGCACCATCGTGACCTTGAAGTTAACTAAAGATTCTTTAACATTAACTCCTATGTCTTATTTATATTATTTTTTTGTGGTATTTATCCTCAATTCTATTAGGCTTTCTAATCTGCCCATGTAACTAGCCTTTAGTCAGTGACATCCAAAACCGAACAGTCTTAGGGCGCCCGGTGAGAAAACACCCCTAGGGACTTAAACACTCGAGCAGACAAGATCACGAAATTAAGGGTTTTTATTTATAAAATGTACCCTTCTAGGCGTGAATACTTATGCTTCATGAGGCACAAATACCCAACTTAATCAGAGGATATATATATATTTTCAAACATATATAATTATCTTTGCATAAATACCAAGACTTGGTTAGGCCAAGCACCTAGCTAATCAATAATTAGATTTGCATATATATATTTTTTTCTTTTTTATAAGGCATAAGAATTTTTATCTTTGAATCCTAAGTGTGTAAGTGTATAAAGTGTACATATTTCTTCAAGGTAAAGATTAATACTAAATTATGTTCATCAATTTTTCCTAACCTTAAAATCAAACAAGTTATCTTATTTGACCATGTATAAGAAATCCTAACTATAATTTTCCTATTCCTTAAAATTGACTTAATTTCTTACAAAAAATATATCAAAATATTGTTCTTACCTTTCAAAAAAAAAATTTATATATATTTTTTTCTTTATTTTCTTCTTTTTTTTAGTTATATTAGTCATGTTAGAGCCCTCTCCCACACTTATCTCATGCATTGTCCCCAATGTATGAAAGAAATGTATAGATGCATGAAATAAAATGCAAAAGAGGAAAGTTATCGAACACTGGGCCAAAAAAAACTATAGCTGTTTCATTTACTGGCACCAATTCTAAGAAAGGTTTAAGGCGTAGACCATTTACCTAAAGTCATTTCCATTCTTGTGTCACTGATCTCTACGGCACGTGTGGAAACACGATTTTTACAATGAATGGCCTAGTCCATCTTGATTTTAATTTTTCTGAAAAAAGATGAAGCTTAGAATTATAGAGTAAGACTTTTTGTCCAGGGACAAAAGTTTTTCTTATGATGTGTTTATAATGAAAAATCTTAACTCTGTCTTTAGTGATCTTAGCATTTTCATAGGTCTCATTTCTCAACTATTCTAATTCCGAAATTTGTAATTTTCGAAGGTCACTGGCTTTAGTCAAGTCAAAATTCAACTGCTTGTTGCCCATAAGGTCCGGTGCTTTAACTCAACAGGTAGGTGGCAAGCCTTCCCAAAGACTAACCTATAAGGAGACATCCCTAGAATCCTCTTGAAAGCGGTCCTGTAGGCCCATAGGGCGTCTACAAGTTGGTGGAAGAATCTTTCTGATTTGGTTCACAGTTTTCTCCAAAATAAGCTTGATTTGTTTATTGGAGACCTCATCCTGCCCACTGGTTTGAGGATGATGAGGCGTGGACAACTTGTGAGTTATGGCATACTTTCGCATAAGAACTTCAAAGGATATATTACAAAAGTGAGTACAATTATCACTGATGATAGCACGAAGGGTTCCAAAGCATGAAAAAATGTTCTCTTTCAAAAACTTATGATAACTTTGTTATCATTAGTTCCACTAGGAATTGATTCTACCCACTTGGACAGATAGTCCACAGCAACCAATATGTATTAGCTTCCAAATGAGTTAGGAAATGGACCCATAAAGTCGAAGCTCCAAACATCAAAGAGTACTATTTCTAGAATTGGATTGAGGGGCATCCTATCGTTTTGAGATCCTTCCCACCATCTGGCATCTAGGGCATGTACTGCAAAATTCGTAAACATCTTTGAACAAAGTAGGCCAATAGGGCCACTTTGTAACATTTTTTTAGCAGTCTGTGGGGTCAAAGTGTCCATCACATGCAAGTTCATGATAAAAGATAAAACACTCTTAACCTCTTCAACGAGAATGCATCTTCTACTAATTTGATCAGAACAGTACTTAAAAAGATATGGTTCTTCCTAAAAGAAATACCAGACTTGAGATAAGAACTGGAATATATCATTTTTGGACCAATGAGACGGAGTTTGGTGATTTAGATGAGAAAAGGTGTATGTAATGTGGAGGAAAAAAGTATTGTTAGCACACAATGTATATTCAAATGAAAGAGAGTTAAGGTTTAGAAACAACCTCTCGTGCTTAGATTACTCCACAAATGTATGAAAGATGATTAATATACCCTTTCTTATCTCCGTTATAGCATAGAGCTATACCGAGTCGATTCTCAGGGAGAGCTAGCGATAGAAGCGTTACGGTCCGTAGTGAAGAAAGTAAACGAAGTGTCTTCTTTGTTCTTAAAAGAATAAAACAATCATGGAAAAGAATATGAAAGAAGTGGTGGCTTCATGCATGATGGAAAAGGAAAAGAAATCAAGAATGAAGATGAAGAAACCATGACTAGCTAACTAACTTGCTAACTTACTAATCTCTTGATAGTGATGCTTGCCTCATGTTGATTCATCGGCATAGATTTGTCTTGCGTGTTGACCTAATTACTTTCTCACTTGGATGACGGGGGTTTTACCCATCGAAGAAGAGAAGACCATCCAACTTGCAAGATGAACTTAAGCAATCACCCATGAGTTAGAAGTTAAGCAAGATTAGTGTTAGCTAGTACATGTAGAAAAGTTAGCTATAAGCCATTAAAAGAAAATAAAAGCAAGCATGAAGTAAAATTGTAAGGAAATAAAAGCATGAATTAAAGAAAGCAAGTAATACTAGAATTTGCTCAAGTAGAGTTGAAGAGAATGGATCAATCCTTGCTCCACAAGTGTCACCCTTGCTTACACAAGCTCTCTCTCTTACAATCTCTCTCTTGCAAAGATCTAGGGAAGAAGAGGAAGGAGAACTAAAACCTAAAGAAAAACCTAAGAAAATACATGCAACTAATCTCTAATCTCCTTCTCTTGCTGTTCAGTCCTTGCTCGCAGGTCCAGGTGCAGTATTTATAGGCCCTGAGAGAACTCTCCAGAACCCGGACAGGTGGCCAGAATCTGGGACTCAACGGCCCAGATCTGGCCGCAGATGGCGGGAAAATCCCGGGATTTGCGGCAGTATCTCAACCGTTTGGCAACAACTTCTGTTGTGAGTTGGTGCGAGGTTGTTATCCACGTGGCCTTCTAGAATCTTGAGTTGTTACGCGGATCTCTCTGGATTCTGATTTCAAATTTGGGCTTTATCTTGGGCTTGGAATTAATCTCTTTAATTATTGCTAATTAAAGTGATTATTGGGCTTTCTCCCATTTCAGTTGTGGACCTGTAAAATACAGAGAAGATGAGTGAAAATCATATATTTATTTGCTAAAATGCATGGGAATGATATGGTAAAATATGCACATTTGTGTACTAATCATTTGGTTTGTGACTAAGTAATTCACTATATCAGCAAACCAAGATTCCCTAAAAATAGCTAAGATATTTTCATCAGGAAAGTCCTCATTTATGGGCAATTCGTTGCATGGAGAATTTAGGATTCATGAGAGATGGTCAGCAATGACATTTTCTACGCCTTCTTGTCTCGAATCTCGACATCGAATTCTTGAAGAAGGAGGATCTAACGAATGAGTCGGGCCTGGCATCCTTCTTCATCATGAGGTAACTAAGCGCAGAATGATCAGTGAAAATGATGGTTTTGGACCCTAGTAGATAGGGACGAAATCTCTAAGGCAAATACTACTGCCAACAATTCTTTCTTAGTAGTAGTGTAGTCATTTGAGCATCATTGAGAGTCCTACTAGAGTAGTAAATCACGTGCTGCTTGTTATCAATGCACTGTCTTAAGACAGCGCCTATGGCAAAATCAGAAGCGTCGCACATAATTTCAAACGGCTTAGACCAATTCGGTGCAGATATGATTGGTGCAGAAATAAGCTCTCTCTTAAACTTCTCCCAAGAATTCATACACTCAGCATCGAAAGTGAAGGACAGGTTCTTAGCTAACAGATTAGTCAAGGGTCTAGCAATCTTGCTAAATCCTTGATAAATCTTCGGTAGAAACCAGCGTGTCTAAGAAGGATCGAATATCCTTCACGCATTTGGGAATGAGAAGCTTAGCAATAACCTCAATCTTGGCTCTATCCACTTTAATCCTTTCTTGGAGATTTCATGACTCAAGATAATTCCATGTCTTACTATGAAGTGGCATTCTCCCAGTTCAGTGTCAGTGTCAGATTTTTCTCAGTACAACATTTGAGGACAAGTTCTAAATGGTGATACATTGAGTGAACGAATCTCCATAGATGGAGAAAACATCCATGAAGATTTCTAAAAATCATTCTACCATATCAGAAAAAGACTCAACATGTAACGTTGAAACGTTGTTGGGGCATTGCACAAGCCGAAGGCATTCAACGATAAGAAAATGTCCCAAATGGACATGTGAAAATAGTCTTTTCTTGGTCCTCAAGAGCAATAGGAATCTGATTATACCCCGAGTAACCGTCCAAGAAACAATAACACTCGTGGCCCGCCAAACGTTCAAGCATTTGATCAATGAAGGAAAGTGAAAAATGGTCTTACGAGTTGAAACATTAAGCTTCCTATAGTCAATGCAAACTCGAATCTTCATGGGAAGTCGAGTTTGGACCAACTCTTTGTTCTCGGTTTTCACTACGATGAAACTGGATTTCATTGGAACCGCGTAGACAGGACTGACCCATTGGCTATCAGAAATAAGATATATTATTCCATTGTTTAAGAGTTTCATAATTTCAGCATGAACAGCCTCTTGCATTATAGGGTTTAACGTACGCGCGGGTCTCTTTAGGAGTTGCATCTTCATTGAGATGAATGCGATGTTGAATTATGGTCAGACTCAATCCCTTTATATCAGTCATAGTCCAACCAATGGCTTCCCTATGTTTTCTTAGAATTTCTTTAAGATCTTCTTCTTACCTGTCGTGTTAATGGGAGGCAATGATGACAGGAAAGGTCTCTTGTTCGCCTAAATAAATGTACTTGAGATGCGCAGTAAGGTTTTCAATTCTAAGGAAGAGGAAGGCTCACTGGAAGGATGAGTCAAATGTTGGCTCCATATTTGGTGAAATAGGGTTCGAGGCCCAATTCACAGCAGACTCAACAGCCTAATCAAGATTAAAGTCGTCAGATTCTAACCCGAAGTCACACTCAGTTTCTAGTTCCAATTCTTTCCTGTGTTCACTTATTAAGTTCTCAATGAGTTGACTTCAAATGTTTGGTCCTCAACATCACGAGATTATTTTTTAGGTTGAAGACATTGACTTCTCTAGTCATGTCCCCAAAGGTTAACCTCATGGACCCATTCTTACATTTGATGATGTCATTGACAGTAGTAAGGAATGGTCACCCTAGGATAACAGGAGTTTGAGCCCTAGGATTGGACACAGGTTGTATCTCTAGAACTATGAAATAACGGGGTAAATAAACTCTCTACGGATATGGATATAATTAATTTTTTCCTTTGGAACTTTCACTGAACGGTCAGCTAGTGGATAGTAACTCGAGTTGGACTAAGATCACCAAACTGAGTTGTTGATAAACTGAGAGTGGGAGCAAGTTAATACTTGCCCCCAAGTCAAGAAGTGCATGACTAATCTCGGCTTGTCCTATAGTGCAGGCAATGGTAGGACAACCTAGATCCTTATACTTGATAGGGAGTAGCTCACTAATGTTAGTAGCTAAGAAGACCTTGAAAAGTCACCTAGAGGGGGGGTGAATAGGTGACAATGCTAATCTTGTGAACTAAATGCGGAATTTAAAAATAATTGCAATTTACACTCAAGTGTGATTAACAAATGATTCACACACAACAAGCCAAGCAATATGAATAGTTGCAAGGCACAAAGTAAAGAGAGAGATAGAGAGAGAGCCAATGGATCAAGCGCAAACAACAAGATATGTTATCGAGGTTCGAGCACCCAGCTCTACATCCCCGCCTTCGACACACGAAGGATTTCCAATCCACTAGCTTGTCCACAAAGGACTCCCACAAAGGGAACCTCCATCGAGGATTTGGGGCAATCACAATACAAGGAGTACCCAACTCCTCTCCTTACAAACCATAACCTCCTCTTGAGGCAAACTCCAAGCCAACAACAACTACCTCCTTGAGGCAAACTCAACCCAATACAAAGATCACCTCACAACCTAGAGGGATACAACCCAATAGCAAAACTTCCTCAACACAATGAGGGAAAGGCACAAAGCCAAGCTAAATAGGGTTTACAACTTAGTGGTTTCAAACAACAACCACAAAACAATCTCTTTTTCCCACACAAAATCCTATAGAGAAGATAGTAGATTTTAGCTCAAGTGTGGAGAAAACCAAGGGATTTGAAACCAGCAACTCAAGAAAATCTTTGGGAAATAAATGAAACCAAAATAGAGAAGTTCAATTCAAAAGCTTTTCCCAAAACCCTTTTCTTTGATTTTTCAAACCCTAATGAAAACACCAAAAAGATTGTTCAATTTGAATCCAAAAACCTATTTTGATTGCAGCAAAAACACCTGAGAGAATGGAAATTTTAGCCCAAAAATTCTTAGAGAAAAACTCTTGCCAAAAGGGTATTTATAGGCTAATCCAGAAAATAGCCATTGGCTGTAATTTTTGCCAGAATTACCCTGACAGTCGACCGCCCGGTCGACCGCCCAACGGTCAATTTTTGACCCGTTGGCGCTAGCGGTCGACCGCCCTGTCGACCCAAACAAACAGAGAGCAAACCTGCTCTCAGTCGGTCGACCGACTCGGTCGACCGGACAAAGGTGTAGCCAGCGTGCACGTTTCTGTGCACGTCGATCGACCCGTACGGTCGACCGGCTATAGGTGCGGTCGACCGTACTGGTCGACCTATCAGCCTGGCAGACACCAAAACAGGTCAGAAATCTGGGGGGAATAAATATCCAATAAATTCTTATAAACTACTAAAAATCCCAAAAATAGTTTTGTCAAATTGCATTGATATATAAACATGTGATAAAAGTTTTGACTCAAATATCAAGCAATTAAAACTATTTTTATGTCTTTTCATTTTTACCAAAAACCAAAAACTGTATTTTCTAAAACTTGAATAGAAAATACGTTTTGTCCAAAACTCTTCCAAATCCAAAAACATGATATTTAAACACTTTGAAGTATGATGTATATGGATATAATCCTATATACATAAAACATATATATATCCATGTTTTTGACATTAATTACAAAATATGTTTTGTTAAAAATACCAAAACACAAAACACATGAATAAGTAAGTCAAAACTAAGTTTGTCTAGGAAATTGAAGCATGCATGTATATAGAACAAATCCAATATACATTAAACCAAGTAAACTTGTTTTGATATAAAATCTATTCATGTAAACCAAGATCGGTTAAACCTAAAACCGAAAAACGAAAACCAATATTCAAAACATGAAACGTGTGTGTTGTGAACTTGAGCATTATCATACTATTCTAATCTTTACAATTTGGGATCTAAACTCAAAACTAAACTATGGTACCGAAGTCTTCTTATAGAGCGCAATCTCCAAGCCGACTCGATCCAAAACTCTTTGATCCACCGAGCAAGAGCTATATATGATCTTTGACGCTCGGGCTCATGAATCAACATGTGGGTAGCTTCCAAATCATCTTGTTGAAGCTAAGCACCAACTAATAACTTGATTAATGATCTGAAACTAAAATCACAAGATTATTAGTACATATAACTACATGAGTTGATCATCATCAAAACTAGAGTGAAAGGCCTTTGGGCCAACAATCTCTCCCTTTTTGATGATGACAAAACTCATGGAGTTATATATGCATGGATTAAGGTTTAGCTTCAAAGAAGCTCCCCCTTAACTCATGCATAGGAATAAACAAATAGATATGTAATGTAAGCTCTTAAACATATATGCATCAACATGCATAAAACACATAAAGATCGAAAACATTCTCTTAATATCAATTAAACATCAAGTTCTAAAATATGCTCTTGATACAAGTTAAACAAAACAAAGTACGTTTTCAAAACAAACTCTTGATACAAATACCAATTTGCAAAACAAAACTATTGAAGCTATTGATACCAACAAAACTAATGAGGCTCTTGATACCAAAAAAAAATGAACATATTAAATGATACCAATTAAACTTTAATAAAATCATACTAAAACATAAAAACATGCATACACAAACATGCATATAAACTCAAATTCTTCTCCCCCTTTTTGTCAATCATCAACAAAGAGGTTAAAAACAAAACTAATGGAAACATATACTGATTAAGAAAAATTCTTCTCCCCTTATTTACAAAACTAATAAACACATATTCTTTTTATATTCAAAACAAGGAATCAAAAACAAGGGATGTTCTTCCCCTTTTTGTCTAAACTCAAATATGATACCAATTAAAAATGTGTCAAGGTGCATATTGATACCAATTTAAAAGTGAAACTATAACAATTGAAAAACAAAAAAATCTTGATGCCAATTGATAAGTAAACAAACATCATATCAATTGTAAATAAACAATTTGATATCAATTGAAATTAAACATAACAAATTTTGAATTTCTAAACATAAATGTTGATACCAATTGAAAATTAAACATAGATCTTAATACCAATTGAAATTATTATTTTCTATCATAAAGTACGGGAGTGGAATACTAAATACCAATTGAAAGAAACAATACAAAATTTTCTCCCCCTTTATGAAATACCAATAAAAACTATGATAAGACTTGAATTAAGATACCAATAGAAAACTAAATCAATTGAAACAAAGTTGAAGCTCAAACTTATCATAAACAAAATCTTGTGCTTAAAAATATAGGGACATAATAAGCACAAATAAACATATATATGTATGAAAATAGATACCAATTGAAATTGATATTCTTGAAAGTGTAAGCATACATATACACAAATATATGAGTATACAAATATGTCAATATTAATACCAATTGAAAGAATTCAATGATACCAATTGAAACAACCAATAAGATCAATTGTATATCTCATATTACCTAGCCTCCCAATCAAGTTCAAGTTTAAAATGATTTTCAACATAAAGCATACTTGAGCATGATCTCCCATCCAACCACCCGTAGAAGGTAGGGGTTTTCAAAAATAGATTTGAAAATGTAGTATGTTTGAAAATCTCTACCATAGTGAAGAATACGAACTAGTTATAGGAAAAACTTTTAAAACTAGTACGAAATCCTTCAAGTAAGGAATAACACGAAAATATTTTTCATGAAACATGAAAATCACATGATCACTAAACACTCAAATCCATAAAGCCCAAGTCAAGGTCTCATGAAAACAAATCATGAGTAAACAAATAAAGTGAGTGTACGAGTATAATGTGATAACACATAATCATGAAAATTAACAGTCAAGCTCATGATGAAAATCCTTTAAAACATGAACACATGAAAAACTAAATTTTCATTTCTAAAAGAAATTTCCTAAAAATACGAAAATCATCAAAACAATTTAAACTTCAAGGCATATGTATGTCTTGACAAAACAAAAGTATACATACATATCCCTAAACACAATTGAGTCCAAAATATAGATTTGCATGAAAAGCAAATGACTCAAGGGTCATACATGTATATCTTAAGGTTTGACAAAATAGACATATACATGAAGTGAAAACACCTTATCATAGAAAACACATCAAAAATAGGAATACATGTTTGAATGCATGAATCATCAAAACTAGACTATACTAGAACATCTAATGGGTACAAATAGGCATCCAAGCACAAACATATATAAAGGTTTATTTGTGGCCCATTCTATGTACAAGTATATATCCTAGTTTTAATGAAAACTAACATCTAAGCATATATTCAAATCATAAAGCATAAAACGAGTCATAAATCAAGGATATTACAAAAATGATCATTAAGTAAATCTACATGCTATAAGAATCATGATATACATAATATCAAAACATCAAAGCATGTGGCAAAAATAAAGATCATAAAACACATCACAATTGTTTAGCTATTATAACACAAGTTCAATTATCAAAATATGAATCATTAAAACAAAAGTCATGAACATCAAATGATCATTATGCATATGCATGTACATTAGATCTAAAACATACATGTTAGTTTAAACAAGGCGAGACACTAAATATAGATTCATATGAAGTATGGGTACTCAAGTAACTAAACATGTACAACCTTAATCTAATGAACATGGCACAAGTATAATGAACAACAAACCATGGCATGCTATAAATAGATGAACATGAAAAGCATGCAAATAAAAATGGGAGTTAGAGAATGATACCAAAATCGATGAAGGTGCATCTCTAGTTCTCCAAACCACGGTGGTCCTCCCACCAAATCTCCTTGAGAGTGAAACATCCAAATGGTTCTCCTTTTAGCTTAGAATGCATCCACCTCAAGGCACCAACACTCTCACGTTATGCGAGAGCCTCCACCTACATCAAACATTAAAGAGGTGGATCTTGGTACCCATTTTCTTGTGGGTCCACGGGGGTTACTATCTCTCCTAACCCAAACAAAATTAGTTGCTAAATTTACATTATAAATGCGATCATAACAAAATCTAGCAAGGTGGCCTTTTCGACCACAATGTGTACATGTGTACACGTGAGCATACATATGATGATGGTGATCATGAAAAGCATGTGTATGCCGTGATGAGTGTGCATGCAAGGTTGGAGCTTGTTTCTTGCGAACCAAGGTCTCCAAACGTGTGTGGTTCATGGCACAATGGCTCAAAGTGGAGCCCAAACAATCAACACTTTTCTTCAAAACATTTATATCATTTTCAATGCTAGAAGATAAAGTGGAGCATGCAATGGAAGTGCTAGAAGTAGAAGCTATGCTAGCATGGCAAACATGAATATCAATATCATTTTGCAAAGATTTATTTTTAATCAAAACCAAATCCAATTCTTTTGTTATGAAATCAATTTCATTTTTCAAAGTAACATTTTCTTTAAAAACAAGATCTAATTTTGAAGATAAAACTTTATTGTTCTCCAAAATCTTATCACAATCATTTTTTCTTTTAAAACTTCAATTTCATTTAGGGCAAGGTCTAGTTGAGATCTTAGTGAGTCACGTTCACTAGCAATCTCTCCCTTTTCTTGCAAAACAGTTTCAAAGGTAGAGCATAAATCCTTTAATTCATTTTTCAAAACAAGATTATCATCTTTCAACAAATTATGTTTTTCCAACAAATTTTCAAGCTTTTGAGCAAGTTCCATATTTAAAGTTTGAACTTCAAAACATCCATGACAATAGGAACTAGAGCTATCATCTAGAGGGGAATCCAAATGTACCTCAAGGAAGTTCTTCCCTTGGACCATGAGGCATTACTCTTCGGACTTTTCTCTTTTAGATCTCCTCGTCTTGTTGATAATCCTTGGAAGCTCGGGAGACGTCAAGATGCTCCAAACTGCAAAAGCCGAATCATAATGATCAAAAACGGGTAAAAGAAATTCATTAAGAGATGCTCTAAGTGCTCTAAGTGCTAATGCATTGGCTTTCTTATGCTTGCTACTATTTGGGAGGGATTCTATGGTGATGGCTTGATAAACTAGATGTCCTAGGTCTTTTAAATGTTTAGTCATATTAGCCTTCCAAGCATCAAGTCTAAAATGGTCAAACATAGGAGGGCTAGCCATAAGTGCAAACTATATGAGTGCAAATAAGCAATGCAAATGAAGATTAGCAAACCAAGATCTCACTCCTAGGTGGTTAAACCTAATATCAGGAGCGCTAGCTCTGATACCAATTGAAAAGTCACTTAGAGGGGGGGTGAATAGGTGACAATGCTAATCTTGTGAACTAAATGCGGAATTTAAAAACTAATTGCAATTTACACTCAAGTGTGATCAACAAATGATTCACACACAACCAAGCCAAGCAATATGAATGCACAATATGAATAGTTGCAAGGCACAAAGTAGAGAGAGAGATAGAGAGAGAGCCAATGGATCAAGCGCAAACAACAAGATATGTTATCGAGGTTCGAGCACCCAGCTCTACATCCCGCCTTCGACACACGAAGGATTTTCAATCCACTAGCTTGTCCACAAAGGACTCCACAAAGGGAACCTCCACCGAGGATTTGGGGCAATCACAATACAAGGAGTACCCAACTCCTCTCCTTACAAACCACAACCTCCTCTTGAGGCAAACTCCAAGCCAACAACAACTACCTCCTTGAGGCAAACTCAACCCAATACAAAGATCACCTCACAACCTAGAGGGATACAACCCAATAGCAAAACTTCCTCAACACAATGAGGGAAAGGCACAAAGCCAAGCTAAATAGGGTTTATAACTTAGTGGTTTCAAACAACAACCACAAAACAATCTCTTTTTCCCACACAAAATCCTATAGAGAAGATAGTAGATTTTAGCTCAAGTGTGGAGAAAACCAAGGGATTTGAAACCAGCAACTCAAAGATTTTTCTTTGGGAAATAAATGAAACCAAAATAGAGAAGTTCAATTCAAAAGCTTTTCCCAAAACCCTTTTCTTTGATTTTTCAAACCCTAATGAAAACACCAAAAGATTGTTCAATTTGAGTCCAAAAACCTATTTTGATTGCAGCAAAAAAACCTGAGAGAATGGAAATTTTAGCCCAAAAATTCTTAGAGAAAAACTCTTGCCAAAAGGGTATTTATAGGCTAATCCAGAAAATAGCCGTTGGCTGTAATTTTTGCCAGAATTACCCTGACGGTCGACCGCCCGGTCGACCACCCAACGGTCAATTTTGACCCGTTGGCGCTAGCGGTCGACCGCCCGGTCGACCCAAACAAACAGAGAGCAAACCTGCTCTCAGTCGGTCGACCGACTCGGTCGACCGGACAAAGGTGTAGCCAGCGTGCACGTTTCTGTGCACGTCGGTCGACCCGTACGGTCGACCGGCTATAGGTGCGGTCGACCGTACTGGTCGACCGATCAGCCTGGCAGACACCAAAACAGGTCAGAAATCTGGGGGGAATAAATATCCAATAAATTCTTATAAACTACTAAAAATCCCCAAAAATAGTTTTGTCAAATTGCATTGATATATAAACATGTGATAAAAGTTTTGACTCAAATATCAAGCAATTAAAACTATTTTATGTCTTTTCATTTTTACCAAAAACCAAAAACTGTATTTTCTAAAACTTGAATAGAAAATACGTTTTGTCCAAAACTCTTCCAAATCCAAAAACATGATATTTAAACACTTTGAAGCATGATGTATATGGATATAATCCTATATACATAAAACATATATATATCCATGTTTTTGACATTAATTCCAAAATATGTTTTGTTAAAAATACCAAAACACAAAACACATGAATAAGTAAGTCAAAACTAAGTTTGTCTAGGAAATTGAAGCATGCATGTATATAGAACAAATCCAGTATACATTAAACTAAGTAAACTTGTTTTGATATAAAATCTATTCATGTAAACCAAGATCGGTTAAACCTAAAACCGAAAAACGAAAACAAATATTCAAAACATGAAACGTGTGTGTTGTGAACTTGAGCATTATCATACTATTCTAATCTTTACAATTTGGGATCTAAACTCAAAACTAAACTATGGTACCGAAGTCTTCTTGTAGAGCGCAATCTCCAAGCCGACTAGATCCAAAACTCTTTGATCCACCGAGCAAGAGCTATATATGATCTTTGACGCTCGGGCTCATGAATCAACATGTGGGTAGCTTCCAAATCATCTTGTTGAAGCTAATCACCAACTAATAACTTGATTAATGATCTGAAACTAAAATCACAAGATTATTAGTACATATAACTACATGAGTTGATCATCATCAAAACTAGAGTGAAAGGCCTTTGGGCCAACAGACCTTTCTGGGTACATTAGTCTTTCTTTTCTTCGTGCATATGTCCGTAAGAAATTAAGCATAGGATGGGACTTGTTGGATGGCATCAAAAAGTGACACACGTATCTTCACTTGATTGAAGATCTCAATTATCTTATCCATGTGTAGATTTTGCTTATTATTTTTCAGCCTATTAGGAAATGATACTATAGACTGGTGCACCTGACTGGTTGACTTATCTGTTTTAGATTCGTCAGATTTGGAAGGATTGGGATTAGATAAGGTGGATGCTTGATTGTGGTTGTGCTGAATGGGATTAGATGGTGTTGACACTTGATCATCAACTTTCTATCCCGACCTCAATGTATGAGCAGCATTACATTGATTCAATGATTGATCCTCACCCAAATAAGCTTGTTGAGAATTCCTAGGATTCATTATTGGCTGACTAGGCAAGGTACCCTTTTGTCTCTCATTCTGTGGAGTGGCTAATTGGCTCATTTGAATCTCTAGCCTCTATAAAGTTTGTATAAGAGAATCTTGGTTCTTCATGTATCTTTCCATATTTCTCTCAAAGTCAGTCATTCTTCTTTCTACTTGAGGATTCTGAAAGAAAGATTGTAGAGCTTAGTTGGGAAAGTATTGTTGATAGTTTAAAAAGTTAGGTGGATAGTTGAAAGAATTATGATGGAAATTGGAAAAATTCGGTTGATGATTGTAAGAATTATTGGCATGATGGAATTAATTTGCTTGATTTGACCGTGAGTGGTCATTGTTATTTTGCCTCCATGAGAAATTTGAATGATTTCTCCAGCCAGGATTGTACGTTAGTGGATAAAGATTATTGTTCGGCCTTGAAAAGGCTGCATTCATCAGTTCTAGAAAATGTTATTGAGCTAAAACACAGGACACTCCTGAAACACATGATTCATGGCTTGACAGTAAGTACAACCCGGAGTTGGAAATTAGTTTGGGCTGACTTGATTGACTGGACTTGGTTCCTTAGTTTTTAAAACTTTCAGTCTTCTCGCTAGGTTAACTAACTTAGCCTTGTTAGCTATGGATGATTCAATTGAATGGAGACCTCCTTTTGAAGAGATGGAGTTTGAATTCCTCGAGTTTTCACAGTAGGTTTCCATTGGATGGTCTTTTCAGCTAGATTCTCATATAAATCTCATCCTTCATTTTCATCCTTCTGCAAGAATCCCCCTTGGCACATGCTTTCTAAAAGGCTCTTGGTTGAGTAGTCTAAACCATCATAAAAAATTTGACATTGTCGCCATTTCTCAATTCCATGATGAGGACATTGGACAAGGAGGTCTTTAAAGCGTTCAAAGTACTGTTGGCCCAAAGTTACAATCAACCGGTTTTTAAGTTTTGATGATTACAAAACATATATAGTTATTTGTACTAATTATTTTTAGTGTTTAAGTAAGTTTCCGGGTTCTATGGATTTGTGATGTGCACTTCCCTAAAAGAAGATCATTTTGACTCAAGACGGTTCATTTCGGGTTCAAAGTATCAAGCTATCTCAAGATAATACCAAGCTATTCAAGATCATGAAGAAGCCCACTTGAAGTCTTTGTAGTCACCTATAACACATGTAAGACTTAGTTTGTTAAAGTTTGAGGTTGTGGTAAATTGGTTCAAGAACACACACAAACTTTCAAAAATATGGTTTTTTATTTTTGGTTTTTTTTTAAGTTCATGTTTTGATCTCTATACATGACTCAAATTTTTACAAATTTTATATCTTATTATATCATGTATATCTATCTTTACAGTATGATACTTAGCCATATATCCTTACAAAATTATTTTGAAAATTTTTCGAAGTCCAGAAAATTTCCTTATTCAAATCTGTTTTAGGTCTGGCGGTCGACCGGGACGATCGATCGGATCCATTCCAGGCCTGGCCGGTCGATCGACCCGGTCGACCGTGCCTTGTGTCTAGGGCATGCACGTTTTTGTGCACGTCTGTCGGTCGACCGACCGGTTGGCCGACTTAAAGCAGCTTGCTCTCTGTTTTTGGCCGGTCGCCCGTGTCGGTGAACCGATAGCTCAAAATATTTTTCCCCCTTGGCGTCCGATCGACCGACCGGTCGACCGAGTCCAACGGTTAGTTGCCAATTGGACTGCCCGTCGACCGGGCCGGTCGACCGACAACCGTCTCCAGCCGCCAACGGCTAGTTTCTGATTTTCTGATTTTCTGGGGATTTGATTGGGATTTGAGTTTCAATTTTTTTTCTAAAATTTTGAGGGCTATTCTCTGAACCTATTACCTAGTTTTAATCATGTTTAGACCTCCTCCATTTCTTATAAATAGAGGGGATTGATCATTTGCAAAAATATAAGAAAATACCTATCGTTTTCAAGTTTCAAAAGAAAGAAAAGTGTTTCAAAAGCTCTCAATTCCTTTTAAGCATTCTTGGCTAGTGTTTTCAGTTGTGTTTTCCAACTACTTTCATTTACAACTGAGTTTGTTTTCGCACTACACTTCTTGAGCCAAAAACCCTCCTCACTCTATAAGGAAGTTGTAAAGAGGAGTTTGTGATCCCTTGTTTGATCACTTGGTTACTTGTTCTTCTTGCTTTGTGAGTCCTCTTCGGTAGAGGATTGGATTGGTGGAGTTCGGTACTCCGGTCTTCGGTAGACCTCTTGTAATTGGTGGAGTTCGGTACTCCGGTCTTCGGTAGACCTTGTAATCCTCAGTGGATATAGTGGAAACCCTTCATGGCAGTGAAGGTGGGGAGTAGAGCGGTAGCTCGAACCTCGAAACAAATACCTTGTGTTTGTGATTGATTTCTTCTCTTTGCTATCCTTTATTGCTCTTCATTTCTTACTTGTGTTTTAGCATTTTATTTCTAACTTGTGATATATTTGTGTGCTCTTCAACATTGCATTCATTCCATTCCTTGCCATATTATCGATCATTACTCATACAACAAGATTGCAATACACACCTCAAACTCTTATCTAGAGGAATCACGAGAAAGGAGTTTAGAGCCCTTCACCGGGTATTCAGCTCTTAGTCTTATTTTGGGTGATCGTTGCATCATTTATTCATACTCGTTTAATAAGATCATTAGATTAGCATTAACACCTATTCACCCCCTCTAGATGTTTTACAATTGGTATCAAAGCTTTGGTCTCTAGGCTCTTGGCTTAACAACCTTAGAGAGATCCTATTGCTAATTATCTCATTCATTTTTGATCCTCACTTTTAGTAAAAATGGCCGAAGGTATTAAGACCCCACCTAAATTTGATGGCCCTAACTTTCCCATATGGAAAGTTAAGATGACCGTATTTTTGCAATCCCTAGGAAGCCGGGTTGTAAAGGCGGTGACCAAACCATTTAGTGTACCCACCGGTGATTAGGACACTTGGTCCAATATAGAAACAAAAGAATTTGATGCTAATGCAAGGGCACATTATGCATTGCTTCAAGCACTTAATGATGATGATATATCTAGAGTTATTCATTACAAATCCGCCTATAAGATTTGAACTAACTTGCTTGTCACTCATGAGGGGACTTCACAAGTTAAGAGGGCTAAAATAGACCTTCTATGGTCCCAATATGAAAACTTTTCTATGCAAGAGAATGAAACCATAGATGATATGGTTACAAAATTTACTAAGATTACTAATGGACTTTCCTCTCTAGGTGATGCTATTGACAACGATCAAAAGGTGAGGAAGATCATCCGAGCTCTCCCTCCATCTTGGGAAGTCAAAGCCACCACCTTGAAAGAACTCAATGACAAAGAAGAGATGGAGCTTATAGGTCTCATTGGGAACCTCAAAACCCATGAGAGGGAACGAAAAGCTAGAGAAGAAATGACTCCCTCCAAGAAGAAAACTATTGCTTTCAAGAGTCATTCCACATCCTCGGACGAAGACGATGAAGAAGAAGAAGATGAGGAGCTTTCACTTCTTGTCAAGAACGTTCAGAGAATGTATAACAAGGCAAAGTTCCAAAACAAAACGAAATGGCAAGGTAAAGTAGAAAAGAAAATATTTGTTTCAATTGCGGGAAGATGGGTCATATTGTTGCGGAATGCCAGATAAAGTCAAGCCCTCCACATCCAAGAACTAAAAAAGAAAGCATTAAGGGCTACCTGGGATTCCGAGAGTGAATCTAAGGAGGATGTCGACACCGCCAATATGTGCTTCATGGCAAATGAAAGCACAAGCAAGGTAATACCCAATACTCCTATTGATTGTGAGCTTTCAATGGATGAACTAGGAGAAGCTTTCGAAGAACTTTCACATAACTATGATTTTCTTAAAAAGAAGTATTTAAAAATGAAGAAGGAAAATGAATCCTTAAATCATAAAGTCTTTACTCTTTCAAAAGAAAAAGATGAATTGCTTTCAATTCTTGTTTCAACACAAAAGGATTTTGACAACTATAAAATATCTTGCAAAGGTATATTTCCTCAAGTTAATGAAAATGAAATTTCTATTCTAAAAGAGAAAACTGATTCATTAGGAGTTGTTTTGAAAAGATGTGAATTTGATAAGAATAGACTAGAGGCTATGTTTCCTAAGAAACAAGTCCCTAAGAAACATTCACATGCTATTCATTTTCATGCTCATAAATCACAACCTTTACATCATGCCAAACACCCTAAACTTGTACACACTCCACACACACATCATGCATACATGTATGGTAAGATATTTTCATGCACATATTGTGGCCGTGAGGGTCATGTAGCTAGATTTTGCTATGAAAGAATTAATGCTTCACATAATAATATTTGGGTTCGGAATACTAACTTTTAAGGATCCAAGAAAATTTGGGTACCAAAGTCAACGAATTTTTTAAATGATGTAGGTACCTTCCAAGGCCCAACGACGTAAGGGATTGTGGTATCTTGATAGTGGTTGCTCAAGGCACATGACTTGGGATATCAACAACTTTGCAACCCTATCAAGATACCATGAAGGTGGCACCGTCACCTTCGGAGATGATGCCAAGAGAAAAAATCATCGGTATTGGTAATGTTAAACTTGGTACATCCCCTTTAATAGAAAATGTTGTTTTAGTTGATGGCCTCAAGTATAACCTCTTGAGTGTTAGTCAATTTTGTGACAAAGGTTTTGATGTTGTTTTTGATAATTTAGCTTGTAGAGTAATTGATAGAAATTTTAACACATGTATATTTCCGTTTTTCGTGAAAACAATGTATACATGATTGATATGTCTAATATGTTTTGCAATGCTACTTGTTTGAAATCCCTCAATGATGACTCTTGGTTGTGGCATAGAAGATTAGGCCACATTTCATTTGACCATCTATCTAGATTAAATAACAAGGAAATGGTGAAAGGTATTCCTTACTTGAACTTTGAAAAGGACCGCGTTTGCGACGCGTGCCAACTTGGGAAACAAACCAAGTCCTCTTTCAAGTCAATCAAGGATATCATGACATCACGTCCCTTGGAGTTGATCCATATGGATTTGTTTAGTCCTACTCAAACTAAAAGTCTAAGTAGGAATCGTTTTGCATTTGTTTTAGTTGATGATTTCTCGCGTTTTACATGGGTTTTCTTTTTAGAGCATAAAAATCAAGCCTTTTTATATTTTCAAGCCTTTAAGCAAGTAGTTAAAAAGGAAAAAGATTCTTCCATTTTAAGAATAAGAAGTGATAGAGGAGGTGAATTCAATAACCTACCCTTTACCATTTTTTGTGAAGAACATAGAATTAAGCATGAATTATCTTATCCTAGAACTCCACAACAAAATGGAGTCGTTGAGAGGAAAAATCAGAAATTATAAGAGATGGCTAGGACAATGATTAACGAATATGATCTCCCTCATTATCTATGGGCCGAGGCTGTTAACACATCTTGCTATATATCAAATCGAGTTTTCTTATGTAAAAATACTTCAAAAACATCTTTTGAGATCTATTTTTCTAGAAAGCCAAATGTTTCTTACTTTAAGGTTTTCGGTTGTAAATGGTTTGTTTTGAATACTAAAGACAATTTAGGAAAATTTGATGCAAAATCTTATGAAGTAATTTTTGTTGGATATTCTAATACTAGTAAAGCTTATAGAGTTTTGAACAAGTCATCTTTAACTATTGAAGAATCTATTCATGTAAAGTTTGAGGAATCTAATGTGTTTGTTAAGAATGTTGTAGAAATAGATGCTTTAAATGAAGATATGGAGAGAGCTACTTTAAGGGACTCACCTTCTGTTGAAGACATGCTAAAGGATGATGAAGGAAAAGAATTTCAAGACAATGAGGTTCAAGGAAATGAAAATCAAGAAGTTGAAGTAGAGCCTACTAAACAACTTCCAAAAGATTGGATATTCAATCTTCATCATCCCAAGGATCTTATTATAGGTGAAGTATCTAAAGGGGTAACTACTCATTCTAAACTTCATGATTTATGTGGACACTATGCTTTTATTTCTCACTTTGAACCCAAAAGCATCCTCGAAGCCGAGGCCGACTCATATTGGTTGTTAGCCATGCAAGAGGAGCTCAATCAATTCGAGCGCAACCAAGTTTGGCATCTTGTTCCTAGACCCCACGATAGACCAACATTGGTACTAAGTGGATCTTTAAGAACTAGTTAGATGAGTCGGGAAATATTATTAGGAATAAAGCTAGGTTAGATGCCCAAGGTTACACTCAAGTCGAAGGTATCGATTTTGAGGAAACTTTTGCACTCGTAGCACAGCTTGAAGCCATACGGATGACACTTGCATTTGCTTCTTATAAAGATTTTAAGCTTTATCAAATGGATGTAAAAAGTGCCTTCTTAAATGGATTTATTGAAGAGGAGGTGTACGTTGAACAACCCCCGGGGTTTGTTGATCCTACACATCCGGATTTTGTTTTCAAACTTGACAAAGCTCTTTATGGTTTAAAACAAGCCCCTAGGGCTTGGTATGAAAGACTTTCTTCTTTTCTAATTTCTAATGGTTTTAAGAAAGGAAAAATAGATACTACTTTGTTTACAAAACATGTTGAAAATGATGTTCTTATTGTTCAAATTTATGTGGATGATATCATATTTGGTTCTACTAATGAAACTCTTTGCCAAGATTTGAATCATGCATGAAGGAAGAATTCAAAATGTCTATGATGGGTGAGCTTAACTACTTCCTTGGACTCCAAATCAAGCAAAGAAAGGATGGGTTCTTCATCAATCAAGCCAAGTACACTAAGGAATTAATCAAGAAATTTGGGCTTGAAGGAGTTAAAACAAGCAAAACTCCCATGGCAACAACTACCAAGCTTGACAAGGATGAACAAGGTACATGTTTAGATATTAAGCTTTACCGTAGCATGATTGGTAGCTTGTTGTATTTGATGGCTAGTAGGCCGGATATTATGTTTTCAGTATGTCTTTGTGCTCGTTTTCAATCGTGTCCTAAAGAGTCCCATTTAGTTGCGGTAAAACGCATTATTAGATACCTTAAGGGCACAATTGAAATGGGTTTGTGGTATCCGAAGACCGGACAATTCTCCATGACGAGTTTTTCGGATGCCGACTATGCGGGTTGTAGGGTAGATAGGAAGAGTACAAGTGGAACATGTCAATTTCTTGGTAATTGTCTTGTTTCTTGGTCTTCCAAAAAGCAAAATTCGGTAGCCCTTTCAACCGCCGAGGCGGAGTATGTTGCGGCTGGAGCTTGTTGTGCACAAGTTCTTTGGATGAAACATACTCTCCTTGACTATGATTTGCATTTTGATCATATTAAAATATTTTGTGATAATACTAGTACTATTCATATGACGAAAAATGCAAATCAACATAGTAAGACTAAGCACATTGACATTCGGTATCACTTTCTTAGAGATCATTATGAGAAATGTGATATTGATATTGATTATGTTTCTACCGATTTTTAACTTGCCGATATTTTTACAAAACCACTAGACTATGCTAGTTTTCCTTTATTTGTGGTGAGTTGAATGTTTGTATTATGGATTTATGAAGAAATTTTTTTATACTATGTTTACCCTTTTTTGATGTATGACAAAAAGGGGGAGAAAAAGTTAGTTATTTTTAACTTTGGAATTATGCATTTTTGAGTTCTAATATTTTGGAGTTATGAATTTTTGAGTTTTTATATTTGGAGTTATGCATCTTGTCTTTTGAGTAATAACAAGTGAGTTTGGAGTTATAACTTTTGAGTTTTAGCCCTTGAGTTAACAAAAGAATTTTGAATAATGTGTTTTATACTGTTTTATACTCCTTGTAATGTATTTTGCATATCTCTCTAAATTCTTTGTTTATATCTATTATGTATAGTCTTTCATTTATCCATATAGTCATTCTTTTATATGTATAGTCTTTCATTTATACATATAGTCATTCTTTTATACATAGCATGATTTGAGGGGGAGCTTCCAAGCTTTTTCCCCATATTTTTTTGGAAAAATAACTAGTATGTTTTGTCATCATCAAAAAAGGGGAGATTGTTGGCCCAAGATTACAATCAACCAGCTTTTAAGTTTTGATGATTACAAAACATATATAGTTATTTGTACTAATCATTTGTAGTGTTTAAGTAAGTTTCAGGGTTCTATGGATTTGTGATGTGCACTTCCCTAAAGGAAGATCATTTTGACTCAAGACGGTTCATTTCAGGTTCAAAGTATCAAGCTATCTCAAGGTAATACCAAGCTATTCAAGATCATGAAGAAGCCCACTTGAAGTCTTTGTAGTCAGCTATAACACATGTAAGACTTAGTTTGTTAAAGTTTGAGGTTGTGGTAAATTGGTTCAAGAACACACACACACTTTCAAAAATACGGTTTTTATTTTTGGTTTTTTTGTTTTAAGTTCATGTTTTGATCTCTATACATGACTCAAATTTTACAAATTTTATATCTTGTTTATATCATGTATATCTATCTTTACAGCATGATACTTAGCCATATATCCTTACAAAATTATTTTGAAAATTTTCCCAAGTCCAGAAAATTTCCTTATTCAAATCTGTTTCAGGTCTGGTGGTCGACCGGGACGGTCGACCGGATCCATTCCAGGCCTGGCCGGTCGACCGACCCGGTCGACCGTGCCTTGTGTCTAAGCCGTGCACGTTTTTGTGCACGTCTGTCGGTCGACCGACCGGTTGGCCGACTGAAAGCAGCTTGCTCTCTGTTTTTGGCCGGTAGACCGTGTCGGTCGACCGGTAGCTCAAAATATTTTCCCCCCTTGGCGTCCGGTCGACCGACCGGTCGACCGAGTCCAACGGCTAGTTGCCAATTGGACTGCCGGTCGACTGGGCCGGTCGACCGACAGCCGTCTCCAGCCGCCAACGGCTAGTTTCTGATTTTCTGATTTTCTGGGGATTTGATTGGGATTTGAGTGTCAGTTTTTTTCTGAAATTTTGAGGGATATTCTCTGAACCTATTACCTAGTTTTAATCATGTTTAGACCTCCTCCATTTCTCATAAATAGAGGGGATTGGTCATTTGCAAAAATATAAGAAAATACCTATTGTTTTCAAGTTTCAAAAGAAAGAAAAGTGTTTCAAAAGCTCTCAATTCCTTTTAAGCATTCTTGGCTAGTGTTTTCAGTTGTGTTTTCCAACTACTTTCATTTACAACTGAGTTTGTTTTTCTCACTACACTTCTTGAGCCAAAAACCCTCCTCACTCTATAAGGAAGTTGTAAAGAGAAGTTTGCGATTCCTTGTTTGATCACTTGGTTACTTGTTCTTCTTGCTTTGTGAGTCCTCTTCGGTAGAGGATTGGATTGGTGGAGTTCGGTACTCCGGTCTTTGATAGACCTCTTGTAATTGGTAGAGTTCGGTACTCCAGTCTTCGGTAGACCTTGTAATCCTCAGTGGATATAGTGGAAACCCTTCACGGCGGTGAAGGCGGGGAGTAGATGATTGAGTATTTCCTGCATACAAAATAAGGAATTAGATTTAGAACAAGTTGTGCAAGGTTCTCAATTCGAATCCGCGGTAGCAGTGGCCAAAGCGGGTCGTGATCCTCAGGGAGGGACTAGCGATGGAAGCGTTTGTAAGTTTTACTCTAAAAATTATTTATTTTTAAGTTAAGATAAGAAGAAGGTGGTATTTTACAATGAGTCAGCAAAGAAAGAATTTGGAGAAGAGTTGTGATTTAATCTACAAAAAGAAAAGAAAAGAAAGAAAAGAAAGAAATACTAACCTTGGTTGAAGAATAACATGAAATCTTAACACTTTCTACCTTACTTTGGAGGCATGAACGCATAAACCATAGGATCGATCTCAGTCCCCTGTTCGCATTAGATCATCAAACCTTGGTAAGCATGAATTAATACGCACCTTGAGGAGGAGAACATCTCCATGAAATATCGCTCGCTAAGACTCGTTATACTCGTGCTTCAGAAATCACTTGCATGCTCATATAAACCAACATAGATCAAAGAGAAAAAGACGAGAAAACAAAAAGAAAAGTAAAACATAAGAAGAATAAACAAAAGAAAAGATTACCTTTATTAATTAGTACAATGGCAGAGAAGAGGAAGGTACATCGGTGTCACGCTCAACATAAGCCTCTCTCTCTCTTGAAAATAAAAAGAAAACCCTAATTACAAAAGAAGAAAACCTAGAAGAAACCCTAATTTTGGCCCTGTACTGCGCTGGACGCTGATCTGCGTTGCACTGCAGGGGGTATTTATAGGCGCAGAAGGAGTTAGAGTCCGAACACAAGTCGTACACAAAAGCCGTTGCCCTGGCTTATCTGAATTGCCGTGGAAATGCGGCATTTGCCGAGGAATTGCGGCATTTTGGTGGCAGATTGCCACGCGCTTTGGCGCGTGGCTTCTCCTGGTCCGTCCATCTGGGCGTTTGCTTCTGGAAGCTGCATCCTGGCTTTTTATCATGGGATTTGGATATAACTTGGGAATCAAGTTATCTAGATTTCAAATCTCCCAATATCTTCATCCACGAATTTCCTTGTCTTTGCACTCTTATCTTTGGCTTTTATCCTCATCCTGCAAGTGTTTAGGGTTGGATAGAAGTTTATCCTTCCCTCTTCTTTGATAATTACAACTTTAGCCCTTGTGTATTTGCACTTTTAACAATTGATATTTGCACTTTTGCACTTGGGCTTCAAATATGGGCTTTTGGGCTCTTTTTAGGCTTTAATTCTTTCTTTTTATTATTTCGAGGCCTGCACATAATAAATTACAAAATATTAATAAATGTGCAGAATTAAATGAATAAATATGAAAATGTGATGGTAAATGTTATGATAAAAATGCACTTTTCACTACCAATCACACCCCCACACTTATCTTTTGCTCGTCCTCGAGTAAAAACAAAGAAAAAAGAAAAAGAAAAAGAAAAAATTAATCTAACCTAACTCACTTTCGTAGGAATCACGGTTGCACTTAGCATGTGCAACAAGCCGTTAAACCTCTAGGTTACCCTAGAGGACGAGTGTTGTCTCGTGAGGGTTTTCAGCGGATTACACCCACAAAATCCATAAAAAGGAAACTATTTGAAATACTTTTGAAAAGACTAAGTAGTCTATAAGTTTTAGGATTATCATTTTTATTCATTCTTAAACTTAGTATTATAAAGTAAATTGTTTTCCTTTTAAGTAAGGATCAAAATTGAATTTTGTGTATAATCTTTTTCGTTACCAAAAATCATTTGCATACTTATGAATTTTTACTAGGAATTCCTTAACTTGGACTCTCATGCCTCTTTATTATTTTTATAACTTCATCTAATTTTCTTTCGTGTAAGTATCAAGGCTTCTTGAGGCCCTCATACCTAACTAATTGACTATTAGACGTGTTAATACAAAATTTTTTTTTTTTTAGCATGTATAACTCATCTAATTTTCTTTCGTATAAGTATCAAGGCTTCTTGAGGCCCTCATACCTAACTAATTGACTATTAGACGTGTTAATACATATATTATATTTCTTAGTTTTCTTAGGCTTTCTAATCCACCCATGTAGCGAACTTAAAGTCGGTGACTCCCAAACTGGTTGGTTTTAGGGCACCGGGTGAGAAAACACCCCATGGACTCAAATTCGAGTGAACTAGGCCACAAAACTAAGGGCTTTATTTTATTTATTACTCACCTTTAGGCGTGAATACTTATGCTTCTTGAGGCACATGTATCCAGCTTAATTGGTGAAATTTTTTTTTTTTATATGAGGCACAAAGGTCTTCGTCTTAGAATCCTAGATATGCATTAGGTATGCAAATTTCATTAAGGTAAAAATTAAGACTAACTACTTATTCAATTTCTCCTCCTATACCTAAAAATTCAACAATTATTTATTTTGACCAAGTTTTTAGAAATCCTAATCATGATTTTCCTAATCCTTAAAACTAACTTAGATTTCTTTCAAAAGATAAGTCAAACTATTGTCCTTTTTATATATTTTTTTTCATTTTTATTTGAATTTTTTTTTAATATTAGCAAATTTTTGTTAGTTTCTACCTATGTTAGTATGTTAGTAAAGCCCACCCCCACACTTATCTCATGCATTGTCCTCAATGTATGAATGAATGCATATATGCATGAAATAAAACAAGGGAAGGCAGAAGTTACCTTAAGGTGGTGGTTCTGGTGGTGGTCTAATTGGTCCACGAAATGCGGCCCAAACAAGATAACGTGGTAGTTCACGGGACCTACCTTTATTTACCTCTTTTCTATTTACATATTTAGAGTCCCCAGTATGAATAGGATCATAGAAGATCCTCTCATTAAACTTACTTTCTTTACATGACCAGTCCTGGAAAATCATCACAGAGTCATGGTCTACACCTATGTCATTCAAAAGAATGTGACTTGATAGAATGGTTGACTTGGACTCAAGAATGATCTGTTCAGGAACTAATACCGACTCAGGAAAGAAACACAAATCAAGTAAGGGTTCAGGAGTCGGCTAGGTTCAAGAATTGGGTCCAAGTCAAGAAATTGAAACTCAAGTCCACAATCATTTTCCCACAATTGAATGTGACTCAATGTTGGTGATTCAAGTTCAAGAATGATAGGTGTGGGAATCAAAACTGACTCTAAAATATTACCTAAGTCGGGTAACAAAACAGGAGTCAATAATGATTCGGGAATTTGAACTTGATCATAGATTTGGGAATCTAGGTCACATATCTCATTAGTTTCAATCTCATAAAAATTAGAACTTGCCAATTTGTCAAGGGGACTTTCAAAAGTATGAAATTGGTCAAGTTCACTATGATGATCTTCAAAAACGGGTGATTCAAATTCATGATGAATTGGCACAGGATCCAATGTTGACTCAGAAAGTTGGTCCGAATTGGGTAAGGATACTGGAGTCAACATAGATTCGAAGATGGAAACTGAATCGCAAAGTTGGGGATCGGGTTCACATTCACAATCTAATTCAATCTCATTAAA
The DNA here is from genome assembly GCA_038442645.1 of Agave tequilana. NCBI lineage: Eukaryota > Viridiplantae > Streptophyta > Magnoliopsida > Asparagales > Asparagaceae > Agave > Agave tequilana. The sequence goes on along the minus strand of JAVJIF010032963.1, from coordinate 69,096 downwards.
ATTAAAACTAGCCAATTTGTCCAAGGATTGAGATTGGTCCAGTTCATATTGATGTGATGAAATTGAATTTTGATCAAGGTCTTCTAGATAGGATGATTCTTGGCTCCTATCAACTTGGTTGGTAAGTTCAATAATGTTTGAAAGTCTAGAAATTTGATCATTCATTATCTCTTGCAACCGATCCACTTTTTCTTCTAACCCATTGAATGGATCATGGAGGATTGAAACATTGGTGATGTGGGAAAAGATGTGTACGAAGATAATGGTTGAACAGGTGGTTGACAATATGGCTCAGGGGTGTTGAATCCCATTGACTCTGTGAAGAGTAGTGATGATTATTCCAATCTTGTTCATAGTATTGGGGCTGGGCATGTAATGATTCGGATAAGACCAATCTGGCACACTAGGTTGGTTAGAGTTATGATATGCCGGGTTGGTAATATCCGAAAAAGAGGTTGGTGTATAATATGGATCCTCATTAAAATTGAAAAAATTATTGTTATAGGCCATATCACACAAAACAAACAAAAGAAAAAGAAAACAAACAAATAAACAAACAAAAAGAAAAAAATTCTAACCTAAGTTAGGGTAGACCTATGACCTAGACGACTCCTAACTGGTTAGACTGTCCACAGGAGGTAGGGTGTAGACTTTGACCACAAGTTAATCAGCCAGGTCAGGGCAAGATTGGTGGGAGGTTTTCCGTCAAAGACGTTCCTTAATTAAGTAACCACCAACCTTCGGGCTTTCGGCCCTCAATCCCCTTCCTAGACACTGATTTGATAAGAGTCAACTTCCAATACTGTTCCCCCTTAGGATAATCTCCTATTGAGTCCGAGATGTCCCTAGGGCCAACGTCTACTAATTTTAAGTTAGGCTTGGGTTAGTGAGTGCTTGGGAAATGATTTTTGGGCTAAGGAAGGGTGATGAAATCCCCACCTTATCTTGTTAATGGGTTATTCCCTTAAGATGAATTAGTGCAAGTGTACAAGATAAGTAGATAAGATTCACTCAAAGTAGAAAATCAACCAAGAGATGAGTCCTATTCTACATGCAATGCGTACGTACCTTGCTCCAGCACTCTTCAACAGTAAAAATAAATAAATTGAAAAGACACGTGCCTAATATGCAAACTTCTAATCAATTTTTATTAAACAACAAATAGTTTACTGTTGAATTAATTAGCAGTAAGCATGGTTATCACAGAACAAATCAGAATAGAGCAGAAAGCAGTATTTTCAATCTGAAGAGACCTGCAAAAATTGCAGTTAGTAGTTCACTACTAATGCCGCGTTTCCGCGGCTATGGCCGCGGATCCGCGGCAATACAGTAGACTCTGGTGCTCTGCCTTCGAGGGCAGAGGCACAGAGTAGCTATGTGTCCACTGCTGCTGCTGTTTTTCTGTTTCTGTTCTCCAAACCTGCAAACAGAAAAGAATAAAAGAATAGTCAATAATAATTTTTTTTAGTAGAGATAAACTTACCGTCCCTCCCCGGCAACGGCGCCAATTTGTTGATTGAGTATTTCCTGCATACAAAATAAGGAATTAGATTTAGAACAAGTTGTGCAAGGTTCTCAATTCGAATCCGCGGTAGCAGTGGCCAAAGCGGGTCGTGATCCTCAGGGAGGGACTAGCGATGGAAGCGTTTGTAAGTTTTACTCTAAAAATTATTTATTTTTAAGTTAAGATAAGAAGAAGGTGGTATTTTACAATGAGTCGGCAAAGAAAGAATTTGGAGAAGAGTTGTGATTTAATCTACAAAAAGAAAAGAAAAGAAAAGAAAATAAAAGAAATACTAACCTTGGTTGAAGAATAACATGAAATCTTAACACTTTCTACCTTACTTTGGAGGCATGAACGCATAAACCATAGGATCGATCTCAGTCCCCTGTTCGCATTAGATCATCAAACCTTGGTAAGCATGAATTAATACGCACCTTGAGGAGGAGAACATCTCCATGAAATATCGCTCGCTAAGACTCGTTATACTCGTGCTTCAGAAATCACTTGCATGCTCATATAAACCAACATAGATCAAAGAGAAAAAGACGAGAAAACAAAAAGAAAAGTAAAACATAAGAAGAATAAACAAAAGAAAGATTACCTTTATTAATTAGTACAATGGCAGAGAAGAGGAAGGTACATCGGTGTCACGCTCAACATAAGCCTCTCTCTCTTGAAAATAAAAAGAAAACCCTAATTACAAAAGAAGAAAACCTAGAAGAAACCCTAATTTTGGCCCTGTACTGCGCTGGACGCTGATCTGCGTTGCACTGCAGGGGGTATTTATAGGCGCAGAAGGAGTTAGAGTCCGAACACAAGTCGTACACAAAAGCCGTTGCCCTGGCTTATCTGAATTGCCGTGGAAATGCGGCATTTGCCGAGGAATTGCGGCATTTTGGTGGCAGATTGCCACGCGCTTTGGCGCGTGGCTTCTCCTGATCCGTCCATCTGGGCGTTTGCTTCTGGAAGCTGCATCCTGGCTCTTTATCATGAGATTTGGATATAACTTGGGAGTCAAGTTATCTAGATTTCAAATCTCCCAATATCTTCATCCACGAATTTCCTTATCTTTGCACTTTTATCTTTGGCTTTTATCCTCATCCTGCAAGTGTTTAGGGTTGGATAGAAGTTTATCCTTCCCTCTTCTTTGATAATTACAACTTTAGCCCTTGTGTATTTGCACTTTTAACAATTGATATTTGCACTTTTGCGCTTGGGCTTCAAATATGGGCTTTTGGGCTCTTTTAGGCTTTAATTCTTTCTTTTTATTATTTTGAGGCCTGCACATAATAAATTACAAAATATTAATAAATGTGTAGAATTAAATGAATAAATATGAAAATGTGATGGTAAATGTTAAGATAAAAATGCACTTTTCACTACCAATCAGTAGAGCGGTGGCTCAAACCTCGAAACAAATACCTTGTATTTGCGATTGATTTCTTCACTTTGCTATCTTTTATTTCTCTTCATTTCTTACTTGTGTTTTAGCATTTTATTTCTAACTTGTGATATATTTTGTGTGCTCTTTAACATTGCATTCATTCCATTCCTTGCCATATTGTCAATCATTACTCATACAACAAGATTACAATACGCACCTAAACTCTTATCTAGAGGAATCACAAGGAAGGAGTTCAGAGCCCTTCACCGGGTATTCAGCTCTTAGTCTTATTTTGGGTGATCGTGGCATCATTTATTCATACTTGTTTAATAAGATCATTAGATTAGCATTAACACCTATTCACCCCCCTCTAGGTGTTTTACAAGTACCTCTAAAATGGTTCACTAGGTTCTTTCTTAAATTGCATGATATTCTTCCTAATGAGAGTGGTCTTATGAATTGGATAGAATTTTTTTAAGAAGACCTTGATGAAATCATCTCAAGATGTGATAGAGCCGGCCGCTAAGCTGTAAAGCCATTTCTTGGCTAAGTCCTTAAGAGCGAAAGGGACAAATCTCGACCTAATAGCATCATCTATAAGGTGTGAGATTTTCATCATTAGACATACTTCCTCAAATTCTCTTATGAAGAAGTAAGCATCTTTGGACTCTAAGCCATGAAACTTGGGAGTGTGTTGATGAACTGAGGCTTGAGCTCAAAATTGTATTCACCAACTGATGGAAGTTGGATGCAAGATGGAAGTGAGGTTCTAATTGGATAGAACCTATCCTGTAAAGATGTCGCTTGAGCCATAACCAGATCTGGTCTTGGTCCAAACTTGGGTGGTGATGTATTTCTAGTCAGCCTAGATGAATTAGGGTCTCTTGACCACACTTGCATACACAAACACAATCAAAAACAAGTTCAATAATTGTCAACAAGAGGAAATAACCACGCCTAGTCTAAGGTAATCTTAGCGTAGACAACTCCTAACTGGTTGATTGTCCACAGGAGGTATAATGCAGACTTTGACTACAAGCTAATCAGCAAGGTTAGGGCAAGATTGGTAGGAGGTATCCGCGCAAAAGCGATGGGCCTAATTAAGCCAAACCACCAGCCTTCGAGGTTTCGCCCCTCAATCACTTCCCTGACACTGATTTGGCAGGAGTCAAAATCTAACACTTACCCACTAAGAATAATCTCCTAGTGAGTTCGAGATGTCTCTAAGGCCAACGTCTATCAGATTTTACTTAGGTTTAGGTTGTGCGTGCTTGGAGATAGTTTGTGGGTTAAGAAAGGGTAATGACTTCCCCACCTTATCTTAATTTGTGTTTTGCCCTTAGAATTGATTGTACAGAGTGTGCAAGATATAGAAAAGTAACATTCAAAAGAAAATATCACCCAAGAATGTTTCCTAAAATATATGCTATGCATACGTACCTTGTCTCCAGCTATCTTCAATAGTAATTGTAAAATAAACGTAATTAGACAAATGCCTAGAATGCAAGTCTAAACATTTTTTAAGCAATTAACAATTATTCAGATTACTATTTGATTAAAATCAGGGATTGTGAATATCAGATATAGTAAGAACAATAACACACAAGAACTTTATTTTTGCAAGCAATATATCCTGCAAAAAAGAGTTTTTTAGTAGTCCACAAATTTTCAAACTTGCATTACAATATCTTAAAATTCTGTTTTCTACTTTCGAGAGTAGGGGCACAGAATAGCAAGTCTTCTCCTATAAAGTTTGAGTGCTAAATCTGAATCTTAATGTCCCTGAAATAAGACACCAAACTTGTTAGAAAACAATTACATCGTCCCTCCCCAGCAACGGCGTTAAAAATCGATCGTAAAATGAAAGGGATAAGAATTGTCATCTAGCTTTGGGTTAATAGGTCGTGTCCACGAGGAGGAATGTGATAGAAGCTTTTCGGTATTTTTATTAAGTAACAAAGAATGGAGTTGGTGTTTTTCTTTATTTTTTCTTTATAGTTGAAAAGAGAATGGAGAGAAGGGATGTGATTAAAAGTAAAATTGAAAAACTTAGAGAAGGTTGGAAAAGGTGATCTTTAAAGAGTGTTGAAAATTATTTTGTTGATTTTAATATAAGAAGAAGATCTGAGCTGACTATCTCACTACTCAACGATGTGTTCTTCTCTTGAAATTTTAGTACCTCAACTTGATCATAAGGCAAAAACTTAAGCTTAAGTTTAAAAAATTTTAAGCAAAGAAAATAAAATAGTTTGGAAAAGTTAACTCTTTTCTTTAAGAAATCATCTTGAATTGAATATTAAATCATCAAGTCTTCCAAGTATGAAATAAAAATAAGTTCAAGAGATGTTTTAAAAGAAGTGAAAGTTTAGAAATCTAAACCCATCCTTATGTGCCTTCAAGAACACTTTCAAAGAAGTAAGACTTAGTTTAGGCATGCATATGATTCCATTGGGTCTTTATATCAAAACCATTCAAAAATAAGAGGGATTGAAGAGAGGAACAATAACGAGTCTAGAAAACAAATTTAGCTACCAATGGAAGATGAAAAACAAGACATGTAAATAAAGCAAGACATACCTATGAATTTGAGTAGAAGAAGAGAAAGCTTGATCCTTTATTGATGTCACTTCAATCTTCAGATTAGAATCACTCTATTTCTCTCTCACTGGTATTTGAACTGAAATACAAATTAAAAAATAGAGATAGAACTTCTCTATACTATCTAATAAAGAACCTAAACCTTAAAAACAAAGAGAAAAACTTAAAACTAATTTCGGCCCCTTATTCTCTGAAAAAATATAGTATTTATAGGCAAAAATCAAACGGGGGAGGTCGTACGAAGATAGGGGAGCAAACGCTCCCCCAACAAACCCTAACTAGTCGCGAAAATGCGGCTATGGCGGCATTTTTGCGGCCATGGTGTGGCCAGGTGGCCACACCAGGTTGGTGGGTCTGGCCGTTTGGTGATTCTCCTTTATCTCCTGCTAGTTTTCCCGTTTCAGCTCTAGAGTTTGACGAAACAGCCTTTGATTTTGGCTTTAACCACTTGATTTTAAAAAAATTCATTTTAATTAGTTTTCAACCTCTTTGATTTGCCATGATCTATCCTGATTTTCTTATTTTGAATTAATTCTGATTTAAATCAGAATTTGATGGGCTTTTGGGCTCGTTTCTCTTTCTTATCCCTTAGTAATGGGCCTGCATTTTATAAAGAAAAAGAGGACTTATTAATATAATTTATTTAGATAATAAACATGGTAATGTGCCAATATATATGTAATATATGTGACCGATCACTATATTTGGATAGATGGAGGGTAACCGTTTGTGCATACACTTTTATAACTCAGTATCCTTATTATCATAGATGGTTAGCATTAGAGTTACATTGTCATATCCTATTTATATGCTTTTATTTTTGCATTTAACTCTTTTATGTCTTATTCTTATATATGCATGTGTTAAAGGAGAGCTTCGCTTGAAGCATCTTCCCAAAATATTTGTAATAACTCCATATGTTTTGTCATCATCAAAAGGGGGAGATTATTGGCCCAAAGACCATTAGCCCTAGTTTTGATGATAAAAAATCATATGTAGTTATGTAGTAACAAAATTATTTAATTAAGTTTCAGGTTGCATTTCGGCTCCATCACAAGACTCACACATTTGAAAGCCAAGAAGATTTAGATCTCAGAGCCTAGCACACTAGAAGAGCTCAAGGATCAAGCAACATTCAGAAGACTATTTTCAGATTTATATTTTTACTTTTTTCTATTTTACATAGGATTTATAATCATTTGTTAAAACCAAGATGATAGAAGTTGATAGCTTTTGGGATTGTCACACACACACACACACACACACACTTCATGTACCTTTGTGTTTTCAAACAAAAATTTACTACTATATTTCTTACCATTTAAGAAAAACAAAGTTTTAGAAAACCAAGATTCGGAATAACAAATTTTGGAAAAACTAATTTTTGTTTTAGAAAGAATTTTATCAAAATATAGTTCTATTTTATTTGGTGTTGATCCATGATCACACTCTAGCTCTTCAAAGCCCTAGAACTCTATTTTGTATTTACTTATACAAAAAAAATTTATTGGAAAAATATTGATTTCAAAAAGATATCCAAAATTAGGTTTTGGCCCTCAGCCGGTCGACCAGGAGGTCGACCGTTGGCAGAACAAAACTGTTCTGTCGGTCGACCAACATGCACCAAATGCAAATGTGCACTTCGGTCGATCGGCCCGATAGGCCCGATCGACCGTCTGCAAGAACAGTGCTCTTTGTTTGGTCCAGTCACTGGCCCGGTAGACTGACAGAGAGTTTCACTCTCTGTTTGGGAACCACGATCTACATCCGGTCGTCCGCTTTTCCCAACGGTCAGAAATTCAACCTTTGGCGGTCGACTGGCCGGTCGACCGACAACAGATTTTTCTGCTGAGTTGGCTCCCAACAGCTAGTTTCAGTTTGTCTTTTATTGGGTCTTGTCCCAACTGATCTATTGAGTTTTCTACCATTATTTCATCCCCTATAAATAGTGGGACTATGAAACAACTCAACAACAAGATTTCTAAGCCTTAGATTAAAGTTTTTCAAGTTTTAACCTCTTTGCTAAATATTTCCTTTTTAGCAAAATATTTTCAAAGTTTCGGTTTTTAGCTTGAGCCTTTCCTCTACTTCTCTTATAGCTATTTTTCACTACACAATCCTAAAGAGTTTTACTCCCTCATCTTGGTTATAAGGTTGTGCTTGTGAGCTACTTTGTGGTCAAGAGTTGATCACGATTTTCTTCTATTGAGAAGTTGCAGAGGTTGCGGCCTCGAGCGAGATAGTGAGCTCTAAGTTGATGTTGCGGAACTGTGAGAGAGGACAAGTGTATCCGAAGAGTTCTAGTGAGAACTTGTAACTAGTTAACGATCTAGTGGAATCAGTCATAGTAGAAAACCATCATAGTGTTTAAGGCAGGGACGTAGAGCAGTGGCTCGAAGCTCGAAACATATCCCTGTATTTGCTTTTGCTTGCTCTCTCTCTTAACTCTACTCTCTCTTTACGTGCACTTTATATTGCTTACTCTCTTGCAAGTTTTGTTTAATTGCATTTGATATTTGCTAGGTTGCTAGCAAGTTATTTTAATTCCGCATTATTTACTGTTAAGGATAGCCATCACCTATCCACCCCCCCCCCTCTAGGTGATTTTCAAGCTATTTATAGGGGTTTTAGGGGTAAAACTGTCCCTAAAAAATCCTCTATAATGAGGGTTAACTCCTCTCATTACGTGGGTAGTAATTGATCCAGTAATGCGGGTAGTTACAACTGAGATGCAGTGCTCCTCTACAATTGAAAATACGGGCTTCGAGCCTTGTTAGACACGGGCCTCGGGCTCTGCTGAAACGTGGGCTTTGAGCTCTGCTAAGACGCGGGCTTCAAACCTTACTAGATGCGTGCTTCGAGATTTGCTAGACGTAGGCTTCGAGTCTTGTTAGACGCGATCTTTGAGCCTTGCTAGATGCGGGCTTTGAGCTCTACTGAGACGCGGACTTCGAGTCTTTCTAGACGCGGGCTTTAAACCTTGCATCTTGGCATTGCAGTAATGTTGGGACGCGAGTTTCGAGCCTCGTGTTTTTATACTACAGTGATATTGTGACACGCGAGCTCTGTGTCTTTTAGCATTACAGTGATGCTGGGAGTGGACTTTGAGCCTCGTATTTTTACACTGCAGTGATGTTGAGACGTGGGTTTCGAGCCTCACGTTTTGACGTTGCATAAATGGCTTTGACTAGCCTCGCGTCTGAAATATAAACTCTACATTTGACGACTTGTCTTCAATGACTTTTTAGACTATTTAAAGTCATGATATAATAATTTTTCAGACTTAGAGGCTGACGGGATTAGGGTTAATACATAGCCTAAGCCCCTCTGAGTTTGGTGATAATAGTCAGGTGTTTTTCCTCTGGGAACAAAAAGCTGAAGTAGAGTTCGCCTTCCTTTACCAAAGTTCAAGCTGCGACAACTTGTTAGGTTATACCCCATATTCTCCATCATTTTGAGTACATTTTGCTTATAATGAGAGAACTGAGGGGCTTCAATCTCGCCTCGAGTCTTCAAGAATCATTTTTTGGACTTGACTCTTTCGAAAAGGATTAATTTTTGACCTTTGCGTCTTGCTAGGACCTCGAAGAAGGTTCCTTGTACATCACTGACGCTTTGACATGCCATGAGAGATGATCTCACAGGTGCATGCAATGATGTCAGGGCATCTATTATTGACTAGCAGTTATCATCTACATTGGTACTAGTGTCTGATGGTACAGAGTTAGAAGCAAACACAAAAACATAAGCCAAATCTAACTCTTTATTAATATACCACTCACCTACATCATTGGCGGTGTTATTGACCTCGAGCTTATTAATACTCGTTACAAGATTCAGCTCCCAAAGACATTATTCTTCTGTCTTTGGCTCAACATCAGCTTCATTACCAGAGTCTGGTTCCTCTGGCTTGAGATTCTCATCTGCTTTCAGAGAATCCTGATAAAGGAAGGAGTATGTGAAGTAATTCTCTACTCCCTTGAATAGATGCCTCTCGGTGATCAATGTTCAGACTTTTCCATCTCCGATCAACATATTTCATAACTTGATGGAGAGTAAAAGGGATGATGGAGTTATGATGAATCCATGGTCATTCCAGTAATAAGTTATACGAAGAGTCAATGTCAATAACATAGCATGTCACCTCAGATCTTAGGTCCCCGATCTGGTATTTGAGTTTGATCTTTCCCATCGGATGCGTACCATTAGTGTTGAAGTCATAAACGGTAGTCTGGGTGGCGTTCAATCGATAAGTGGGGATTTCCAAATGCTATGTGACTTGGTGGGGCAATCCACTTGAATGCAGCTCATCTCAGATGATCCAGTGTACCCTGTGAGTACTGGGGCCTATCATGTTTCTCCTTGACCTGCATGTCATCTGGAGTGAAGATTATACAGGGGATATATTGAGAGACATGGAGGTAATTTTCTTCATCTTTCACCTCTAGTTTAGCTGGAATCCGGGCCATGAAGGCCTTAACATTGGCTAAAACTTCTCTAAGAGCTTCCCTTGTCAACTTAGGTACTTTTAGGAGCTCACAAAGGGCGATCCTGGCCAAGATGTTGGCCAGCTGAGCTAAGACATCAAAGCGGTAAGGTACTGAAGATCTCTCCGCTTTGTCTTTTGGGAGAGTTTTGGCGTACTGAAACTCCTTTTGCTTCTCCACAAGTTGCTTCGTGGATTGCTTCGTTGGCTCTTAGGTTGGCTTGGATGGACTTGCTACTACTTTGTCGTACTTCTTCAAGTACGGCTGACCCGAATGAGTCCCTGCTATGAACGATGCATTTTATTCTACAATAAGGATGATTGTTTCCTCCTCAGAATCATTTAGCGAGGGGAAATCAATTTTTGCTTCCCTTGAGGAAGCACACACCACATTGTAAGGTGCGGCTTTTACTTTGTCTCTGGACTTCCTGCTGGTAATAGTAGTCCATTGTTGGCCTTCCATGAGGTCAGGATGAACCCATATGGTCTCTCCTTGAGGAATAAGAACATATATGAGATCTCTCTCGCTGATGGTGTAGATTTGTATTGATCACTCTTAGTTTCCATTTTGGGATTGGAGCCACTCCAGCTGGCATTAGAGGCTGTACCCTGAACTGAAGAAATGAAGTCATGTTAGCTGTCTCCTTCTTCTATTCCGAGTGGAGCTTGAGCACCTATGCATCTATCAAAGCTTGGAGGATGTCTCTAAAAATGTAGCAACTCTTGGTAGGTTGCCCCAACATCCTATGGTACAAGTAGTCATTGAGATTGTTAGTCTTACACACTTTTTCAGGACATCTGGCTTCTGAAAGCTTCAGCATGTTGCTCTTATTAAGTAACTTAAATAACGAATCAACATGCTCGTCCTTGAAGGACTACAGCTTATTGGAGCGTGGCTAGCTTGAAGAACCACCCCTCTAGTCGGTTGTGGTTTAGAAAGAGATTTCATCTCTGTTGCCAGTGTATCTTTCCTTTTGGCTTAGAAAAATACTTCTGACACGCGCCTTGTCAACTTCTTAGGTCTAGGCTTACTTTCTTCTACTTTGACCCTAGAAACAATCTCCTCTGCCTGTTCGTCTTGTAGCACCAACTGCTTCCAAGTGCGACATTCTGCCACCCCTATTTGAGCGAGTAGGAAAGTTTGCAAATTATGATGGCATATCTCTACTAGCGTAGACTGGGTCATGCCATTAGAACAACAGATTGCCATACTCTAAAACTCTCGACGAAAGTTTTGATGGACTCTCCTTCCTTTTGCTTGGCTGTAAGGAGTGTAGGCACCGAGATCTCTGAATCATCTTCAAAGAAATGAGCCAGAAACAACTTCTTGAGGTTAGCCCATATTTTAATTGAGACGGCAGAAAGTTTCATGAACCATTCAAGGTGACTCCCTTAAGAATGCCAATGAATAAATGAGCCAAAATGGCACCGTTCGATACTACATTCCCTGTATGAGATTTGAAGTAGTATATGTGTTGGTTCGGAGACCCTTTACCATTGAAAATGTGAAGGGTCAGTGCCTTGAATTCGAGAGGGTAGGGAGCCGTATCCCACTCTGCTGGATAGGGACAGACTATTCCCACTTCTTGGAGTCTATCTCGGTTGACGAGGGTCTCAAGGCATTGCTCCAAGTTGCTCATCCTTTTGGAATGAGTGCTCCCATTCTCTGAGTTATCCTCCTCTTCAGATGAAGACTTGGGTGGCTCAGTCAGAATGCTCTTCATTCTCGGTATTTATAGAAAATGAGCTCTCCCCTTCCTTTCGTTTGCCCTTAGACTTTTTGGAAGGAGTCTTGGCCTTTGACTTCTTTTTATCCTTAAGCATTTGCGAAAGCATCTGCTTAAGGGTGTCGATAGATTCTTGTTGAGCACGAATCATATCAAGTTGCTCTCTCTGAACTTGAATTTACTGTTCAAAGTGCCTGACCATTTCTTCAGGGGTCTCTGCCATGTACGTGAAGGCCTCTTTCTCTACTTAAGAGTTTAAAGTCTGTGATTTTGCAATTGCAGAATGTGCCTCACTTACTTCAATACCCCTACTAGGATACAGTTTACAGGGACTATTATACCAGTTTGAGTACGGGTATGCTGGTATACTCCTTCTAACTCAGTGTCAGACTTGTCAGAGTGACTATCGGCTGCTTCTCCTTAGTCCTGTTTGGCATAGTGCTTTGACCCACCATGTTTGCAGTGACTTCAGGGTACTCTGTGTTAGAGAAGGTTCTCTTCCTGCGGGAGCGATGCCACTTGGCCGAGCGGGAGACTGGCGCTATTGACAACCGGTTGAATACCAACTGTTCGCTTGCATGTGAGCTACAGTGGCATTCAAAGAGCACAGCTGTGATGAGCCATTCATGTTGGCCTAAAGGCCCATCACTCTAGTTTTGATGATGATCAACTCATGTAGTTATAGTACTAATGTCTTGTGTTTATTTAGTTTCAGATTTATGATCAAGATCTTAGTAGGTGTATAGCTTCAACAAAGGATTTAAAGTCAAGTTTTGGAGCTAGCACGGTTTGATTCAAGAGCTTGCGCATCAAGACCACATCAAGTACTCAAGAGGAGTCTAACTCTATGGATCGTGTTGGACAAAGTCAAGAAGATGAGAAGACTTCAAGTGAAGACTTCAAGAAGATGAAGACTTGTGTCTAGATTTGTTTTTATAAGATTTTGTTTTTAGATAAAATGTAAAGGATAGAATAGTTGGTGGATTGCTCAAGTATATATTACACACACACACTCTTGATTTAGTTGTTTTAGAAAAGATTTTTCTCTTTGACAAAATATCATTTTGGTTTTGGTATTCAAGTTATATGTTTTATCCAAAACCATGTTTAAAGTTTAATGTCAAAAACATAGATATTTCACCATGTTTGTATAGTGGATCATATCCATACACTCTATGCTTCAAATGAGTTTAGAATATCTTGTTTTTGTATTTAGAGAAGTCTGGAAAAATAAGTTTTGGAAAAATCATGTTTTGAAAAATACAGTTTTCGTTTTTAAGCCAAAATATCTAAATTACAAAAATAGTCCAAATTATTTGTAACATACCTTGATTTTGTGCAAACATCTTTTTTATCAAAGTATATTGGTAAAACTATTTTTGTAGATTTTTCATGATTTTATGGGATTTTATGTGAGCCAAAAAGACCAAGTTTTAAATCCCAGTCTTTGTTTCCAGGCTTCAGCCGGTCGACCAACCCGGTCGACCGACGTCTGAAGTCGGTCGATCTGGCGGTCGACCGACGTGCACAGACGTGCACGCCTTTGTGCACTGGAGGGCCGGTCGACCCAGCCGGTCGACCGCCAGAGAGTTTCTGCTCTCTGGAAAACCCCGGTCGACCGAGCGGTCGACCGACAGAGAATCTGTTCTCTGTTCCAGAGGCTCGGTCGACCGGGCTGGTCGACCGAAGCCCCAACGGTCGAATTTCTTACCGTTGGCGGTCGACCGGGCGGTCGACCGACAGCTCTGTCAGGCCTCCAGCGGCTAGTTTTTGGAGCCCTATAAATTGGGCAATTTGGGGACTGTTTTCTACAAGATTTTTTAGTGAGTTTTGAGCTAGTTTTTCCTATTTCATTAAAAGAGTTTTCTCCACTAAACTGAGAGCTAATAATTCTAATCAAAAGGGGAGTTTTATCAAGAGTGTAAAAGTGAATTTCTTGAGTTTTCCTCCACCATCTCTTTCCTTGTTTTTCTCACAAACACTTGAGCAACCCATTGACATATTCATCCTATAGAGTGTTACTGTGAGATTGTTTTTAGGTGATCAAAGTGTTGTGATCACAAAAGACTTCATCTTTGTACTTTGAGGAGGCGGGCGGTTGTGTTCGCGGTATTTCGAGTTCGTGTGTGAACTCTGTGTTTGAGGTGCGGCCTCGGCGAGTCGGTGGGCTTGCGGTGTGTACGAACTAGGAAGTCTGAGAGCTTGTAGGTGTTGCGGCACCGAGTGATCCTGTGGGATCGATTTTAGTGGAAATCCTTCATGTGTCGAAGGCGGGGATGTAGAACAAGGGTGCTCGAACCTCGAAACAAATCCCTTGTGTATGCGATTGCTCTCTCTCTCTCTTTGTCTCTTGTTTATATCTTGCATGCTATTACTTGTCTTATCTTTACATGCTTGATATATTGTGTGCTTAACTGATATATGCTTGGAGATTGTTTGCTAACACTTGTATTCAACCAAGAGAGCTAACGCGGCACCTCAACCCTTATCTAGGGAATCTAAAGGAGTTAGTCCACTCTTCACGGAAAATTCGGCTACACTCTTGTGTTATACGTGGTGTTCAGTTTAAGAAGTTTAGTTTAGGTCATATAAGTTTTTAATTCCGCATTTAGTGACCATTATATTAGCCATCACCTATTCACCCCCCACTAGGTGATTTTACAATTGGTATCAGAGCCAAGTGCTCTTGATTTGGGTCTTACAACCTAAAGTTAAAGATCCTCATTTTAGGCTAATCACAAAATTTTTGTACACACACCATGGACTTCATGTCACCTCCCACTTTTGATATTTCTAACATCCAAATATGGAAGGTGAAGATGTCCTTGTACCTCAAAGCCTTAGGGATTCATGTTTATTTTGCCACCACTAAAGATTCATATTGTTTAAATGGCAAAAATTTTGAGGCTAATGCAAAAGCCCTACATGCTTTAAGATCTACCCTAAATGATATTTATTTATCTAGGGTTGCTAATCTTGATTCGACTTTTGTACCATACTCTCTCTCGGCGAAAATGATCAATACTATGTGGGGAGTGACTCGGATGTTGGAAGCAACACCTCCAACTTGTGCTACATGGTCCAAGGGTATAACCCCCTTGAGGTAAACGCCGAATTCGAGTTAGATGATGAAGACATGTCATATGATGAACTTGCATCCTTTTGTCAACAATTGCTAGAAAAATATGACATGATTAGAAAAGAAAATAAAATTTTGAAAAAGAAATTTGATTGCATGCTTAAAGAAAAAGATTCTTTCAAAAATAAAGTTGCATGCATTGAAAAAGAAAATTAAGTTTTGAAAAATGAGAATATTTCCTTGATGTCCAAATTAAATGCTTTATGTGAAGGAAATAATTCTTTGAAAAATAAAATTATCTTGGTGGAGAAACAAAATGAAATTGCTTTTCAAGAAAATAACTCTTTGAAAAGAAAAATGTTTGAAAAAGAAAAAGTTAAAGTTTCTAAAAAGAATAAAAATGATTCTATTTCTCATCATGCTTTACATGCCACCACTAATGAGATGAAATTTTTGAAAAATAAAATTGATAGTTTGAGCTCAACTTTGAGCTCATGTGCATTTAACCATTCTAAATTGGAGTCCTTGTTTTTAAAGAAACAAACTCCGCACATTCATGCACATCATTCTCATCATGCATATGTTGCACGACATGACCACACCCACACCCATATGCATCCTAGGGTGTACAAATGTACACATTGTGGCCGCAAAGGCCATTTAGCAAAGTTTTATTTTGACAAGTTGCATTATTTAAATTTTGCTAAAAATAAAAATGTTTAGGTTCCTTACAAAGCTAACCCCCAAGGACCCAAGAAAAAATGGGTACCAAAGTCCCCACCTTTTATTTTTGATGTAGGTGAGGACTCTCACAAAACGTGAGAGGTATGGTGCCCTGATGGTGGATGCACATGGACATGATGGACTTATTTTTTGATACATCGCTATCAAGGAGTTTTGGTGGAAAGGCCACCATGTTTGTAGGTTTGGAGCATAGTTCTTTGGTTTGGTAACTATCTCTAAAAACTCCTAGTTTATGTACATGCTTTGTTCATTTATGATATTTTTAGCATGTTCATGTTTTAATTATTTTTGTGCTTCATGTGGTAAATACTAGTTTAAATGTAGTTTTTATTAAAACTTGGATATATATGTACAAGTAGTGAGCAACATTTGATTCATATATGTTTGCACTTCATTGTTTATTTGTACTCACTATATGCACATGTATAGCCTAGTTTTGTTGATTTCCTCATTTACACTTGTTATTGCCTATTTTCATGTTTCTACTTCATGTATATGTATTTTGTATTCACATCTAATAAATATACATGTATACCCCGTGAGTCTCTTGCCTTCATGCAAATTATTTAATAGACTCTTTTATGTTTGGGATATGTATGCATATTGTTATTTTTGGATAAATCATACATATAACTAGAAGTTTGTTTTTAAATTGAAAAATGAATTTTCATGATTTTTGTTTTGATAAAATGATAGTTGTTTCGAGCTTCATTGAATATTTTCATAGAAAATGCTAAACACATGATTCTTGTATACTCACACTTTATTTGTTTATTCATGACCTTGTTTCAAGATTCTTTTTGGGCTTTATCGATTTTGAGTGTCAAATTTTGTGTATTTAGTATGATTCATGAAAAATATTTAAATTGATTTCATGTTTTTGAAGGATCTTTAACTAGTTTTTTAAAAATTACTTTTAACCAGTTAATTATTCTTCATTTGGAAGAGATTTTCAATGCTTAACTATTTTCAAAATTATTTTCGAAAACCCCTTCCAACCTTCTATGGGCGGTCGGCTGGGCGAGTATGCCTTGTAAGTTTTATTGAAAATCCTTTACCATGTGCATATAAAGGGTGGTAGGTTATGAGTTATATACTTGATTTACATTGTTATTTTCAATTGGTATCTAAATTGATAATTTTGTATATACTCATATTTTGTTTTCTATATATGTATGCTTCATTATTTCGATAATATCAATTTTTATTGGTATTCTATTTCTCATACATATATATAATTTTCATGTGCTTGTTTTACAATTGGTTTACATATTTTAAAGCACATAGTAAGTTTATGCTGATTCAAAACTTTATTTTCAATTGGTATCTCAATTAACAATGCACAAGCTTATGAAAAATAAATTTTTTTTTTTATCATTGTTTTTCAATTGATATCAATATGCTTTTTCAATTGATATCAATATGCTTCAATTTCAAAATTGTTATAAATTTACAATTGGTATCAATATGTATTGCCTATTTGAAAATTTTCAAATTTGTAATGTTTTATTTACAATTGGTATCAACATGATTTTTTTTTACAATTGGTATCTTAAAAATTTTGTTTACAAGTTATCTCAAAATTTGTTTTTATTGAGAAAAATTCAAAATTTTGTTTGAACAATTAAAAAAAAATCAAAACATTTTTGATTTGTATTGCCTATATGCAAGGAGAGCTTAACATCTCTTCTACATATAGATTCATGTTGAGTGTATCTTATATTGAGGAGCTTGACAACTCTTCTTATGCGGTACACGTGTGTAGGGGGAGCTTCACATCTCCTCCTATGCATTACAGATTATGTGTTATGTGAATTGGGACTTGTCATCCCTTCTTCATGTAATGCATATATGTAGGCAAGCTAACTTAGCGTCTTTCTCTTCATGAATGTATATCGCATATAAACTTTTATTGATTTGTTTATGATTACCCCTTTATTGATTCTATGTTTTGAACAAAAAGGGGGAGAAAAATTTGTTAATTTTGTTTTTTACTTTAACCCCTTTGTTGATGATTGAAAAAAAGGGGGAGAAGTATGTTGGTATATATGCATGTTTTCCTTTCTTTATTCATAAAGGGGGAGTAGTTTTTATGTTTATGCATATATGTTTTGTTTTGCAAATAGGAGAAAAAGAATTTGATTTGTTTTATGCTTGATTGGCATGTTTATCTCCTAGATTTGCATACATGTTTATGAGCATACATTGCATATTTTTAGTTATTTATTTGTTATGCATGAGTTAAGGGGGAGCTTCTTTGGAGCTTTACTTTAATCCATGCATATATAACTTCATGAGTTTTGTCACCATCAAAAAGGGGGAGATTGTTGGCCCAAAGGCCCATCACTCTAGTTTTGATGATGATCAACTCATGTAGTTATAGTACTAATGATCTTGTGTTTATTTAGTTTCAGATTTATGATCAAGATCTTAGTAGGTGTATAGCTTCAACAAAGGATTTAAAGTCAAGTTTTGGAGCTAGCACGGTTTGATTCAAGAGCTTGTGCATCAAGACCACATCAAGTACTCAAGAGGAATCTATCTCTATGGATCGTGTTTGGACCAAGTCAAGAAGATGAGAAGACTTCAAGTGAAGACTTCAAGAAGATGAAGACTTGTGTCTAGGTTTATTTTTATAAGATTTTATTTTAGATAAAATGTAAAGGATAGAATAGTTGGTGGATTGCTCAAGTATATATTACACACACACTCTTGATTTAGTTTGTTTTAGAAAAGATTTTTCTCTTTGACAAAATAACATTTTGATTTTTGGTATTCAAGTTATATGTTTTATCCAAAATCATGTTTAAAGCTTAATGTCAAAAACATAGATATTTCACCATGTTTGTGTAGTGGATCATATCCATACACTCTTTGCTTCAAATAAGTTTAGAATATCTTGTTTTTGTATTTGGAGAAGTTTGGAAAAATAAGTTTTGGAAAAACCAAGTTTTGAAAAATACAGTTTTTATTTTTAAGCCAAAATTTTTAAATTACAAAAGTATTCCAAATTATTTGTAACATGCCTTGATTTTGTGCAAGCATGTTTGTTTATCAAAGTATATTGGTAAAACTAATTTTGTAGATTTTTCATGATTTTATGGCATTTTATGTGAGCCAAAAAGACCAAGTTTTAAATCCCAGTCTTTGTTTCTAGGCTTCAGCCAGTCGACCGACCCGGTCGACCGACTTCTGAAGTTGGTCGATCTGGCGGTCGACCGATGTGCACAGACGTGCACGCCTTTGTGCACTGGAGGGTTGGTCGACCCATCCGGTCGACCGCCAGAGAGTTTCTGCTCTCTGGAAAACCCCGGTCAACCGAGCGGTTGACCGACAGAGAATCTGTTCTCTGTTCCAGAGGCTCGGTCGATCGGGCCGGTCGATCGAAGCCCCAACGGTTGGATTTCTGACCGTTGGCGGTCGTCCGGGCGGTCGACCGATAGCTCTGTCAGGCCTCCAATGGCTAGTTTTTGGAGCCCTATAAATTGGGCCATTTGGCAGCTGTTTTCTATAAGATTTTTTTAGTGGGTTTTGAGCCAGTTTTTCCTACTTCATTAAAAGAGTTTTCTCCACTAAATTGAGAGCTAATACTTCCAATCAAAAGGGGAGTTTTACAAGAGTGTAAAAGTGAATTTCTTTAGTTTTCCTCCACCATCTCTTTCCTTGTTTTTCTCACAAACACTTGAGCAACCCATTGACATATTCATCCTATAGAGTGTTACTGTGAGATTGTTTTTAGGTGATCAAAGTATTGTGATCACCAAAGACTTCATCTTTGTACTTTGAGGAGGCGGATGGTTTGTTCGCGGTGTTTTGAGTTCATATGTGAACTCCGTGTTTGACGTGCGGCCTCGGCGAGCCGGTGGGCTTGCGATGTATACGGACTAGGGAGTCCGAGAGCTTGTAGGTGTTGCGGCACCGAGTGATCCGGTGGGATCGATTTTAGTGAAAATCCATCGTGTGTCGAAGGTGGGGCTGTAGAGCAAGGGTGCTCGAACCTCGAAACAAATCCCTTGTGTATGCGATTGCTCTCTCTCTCTCTCTCTTTGTCTCTTGTTTATATCTTGCATGCTATTACTTGTCCTATCTTTACATGCTTGATATATAGTGTGCTTAACTGATATATGCTTGGGATTGTTTGCTAACACTTGTATTCAACCAAGAGAGCTAACGCGGCACCTCAACCCTTATCTAGGGGAATCTAGAGGAGTTAGTCCAGAGCCCTTCACGGGGAATTCGGCTACACTCTTGTGTTATACGTGATTGTTTAGTTTAAGAAGTTTTGTTTAGGTCATATAAGTTTTTAATTTCACATTTAGTGACCATTAGATTAGCTATCACCTATTCACCCCCCCTCTAGGTGATTTTATAATTCACAGCAGCATTGTGGAGTGATTTGATGAACACTCTTCTTTTTCAAGTAATCTCTTAGATCCGTTGAAAGGGGATCGAAGAGATTAGCCTCATAGACTCTGAGGATGAGAACTTCCCGGTTCAGCTCTGACCTTAGCCGTCGGAGAGTGAATGTGAGTCTTATGCTGTAACTCTGAAACGCATGTCTTAGAGACGCGGGGATCACATTTTGAGTTGGAGACGCGAGGCTCGTTCTCTACAGAAGAGACGTATGTCTCGTGTTTTGGCACAAAGACGTGGGTCTCACATTTTTCAGAAGAGACGCGGACCTCGCGTTGCTGACCGTTGCGTTTGTAAGGTGAAATGCGAGCCTTGTGTTCTAATGTAGAAACGTTGGCTTCACATTAGTTACAGAAACACGGGCCTCATGAGCTCCGCATTTTGATGTAGAGACGCGGGCTTGCATTTGGCTGGAAAACGCGGGCCTCACACTCTAATGCAGAGACGCGGACCTCACGTTGAGGATTTGAGATGCGAGTCTCACACCACTCAGAAGAAATGCGGGCCTAAGCCCTGCGTTATGTGTCTGCTGAATAAATGGCTTTTTCAGTTTCTTCCATCTTTTGGTGACATGCGCAATGTCTTTGTCGACATTCAGCATTCCGGATATGCTTCACGGGTTGTTGGAACCCCCGATAACTTAGAGTTGAGGAATCTAGAGAGGAGAGGTACAACGATATTGGCCTTCATCATTGTTGGCCTCGCGAGTTGATCGGCAAAAAGCAAGCACTAAAATAAGAGAAGAAAGTGTAGGTTGATGTTACAACTTTTGCGATTCTTGCGTAGTAGTGAAGTGGCTATTGTTGGCCCAGAGGCCTTCCACTCTAGTTTTGATGATGATAAACTCATGTAGTTATGTTTACTAATAATCTTGTGATTTTAGTTTCAGATCATTAATCAAGATATTAGTTGGTGATTGCTTCAACAAGATGAGTTTTGAAAGCTTCACATGGTGATTCCAGTGCCCGAGCATCAAGATCATATCTTTGCACTCGGCGGATCACGTTTGGGATCGAGTCGGCTTGAAGATGAAGTCGTCAAGAAGACTTAGGTATCCTAGTGTTTAGTGTGTTTAGATCCATGTGTAAAGCTTATAATAGTTGATATGCTCAAGTGCACAATACACACACGTTTTATGATTTTTCGATTTTTAATTTAACCGGTATTTGTTTTCATGAATAGATTGACCAAAACAAGTTTAAATGGTTTTTATGTATATTAAATGTGTTCAATATACATACATGCTTCATATCTTAGACAAACTTATTTTGATATGCCTATTCATGTGTTTTAGGAAAAATCAGATTCCCTATTGCAAAATCCATGTTTGATAAAATACAAGTTTTGATTGGTAAAAATGATAAGACACAAATATCGTTCAAATTCCTTGATATTTGAGTTGAAATTTTTATCACATGTTTATATATCAATGCAAAATGGTAAAACTATTTTTGGGAATTTTTAGAAGTTTTTAAAGAAATTTTAGAAATAATTTTATCCCCAGTTTCTGACCCAGAACAGTGACTGACAGGCCAGGTCGGCCGACCGCACGGTCGACCGAACCAAGGGCCGGTCGACCGAGCGGTTGACCGACATGCACAGCCTTGTGCACGTCTGGCAGACACATGGGCCGGTCGACCGGGCGGTCGAATGGACCAGAGAGCCTTGCTCTCTGTATCTGGG
Source organism: Agave tequilana (assembly GCA_038442645.1). Taxonomy (NCBI): domain Eukaryota; kingdom Viridiplantae; phylum Streptophyta; class Magnoliopsida; order Asparagales; family Asparagaceae; genus Agave; species Agave tequilana. The sequence goes on along the minus strand of JAVJIF010032963.1, from coordinate 47,478 downwards.
CGGTCGACCGGGAAGCCCCAACGGTCATATTTATGACCGTTGGTAGTCGACCGCAAGCCTGTCAGGCTGATAGATCAGCCTAACGGCTAGTTTTCTGTTTGGGCTATAAATACCCCATCTCTTTGGGGATTTTAATAAGACTTTTGACAAGAAAAATTTCAGAGTTTCTCTAGTGTTTAAAACAAATTTTCAAAAGTGTTTTTGGGCTTTAAACTACCAAATTGGTTTTGTGTTTTAGGGTTTGGGAAAATCAAAGAAAATAGAGATTTGGGAGATTTGTTTTGTTCTTCAATTCTATCATTTACAAAGAGTTTTCCCAAGTGTTTTCTTTGAGTTTTTGTTTTCCAAACTCTAGTTTTTCCACACTTGAGTTATATCTTCTATCCTATTCTATTAGGATCTTTTGTTTGTAGGAAAAGAGATTGTTTGAGGTTGTGGAAGCCTCCAAGTTGTAAATACCCTTGTTTTGTTGTATCCCTCTTTGGTAGAGGTTAATCGGGTGATTGGTTTGCTCCCTCTTTGGTAGAGGTTGAGATTGTTGGTTTGCTCCCTCTAGTGAGAGGTGGAGTTTGGTTTGTATCCCTCTTCGGTAGAGGTGATTTGTGGTTGTATTGGCTACCGGCCTACCCCTCGGTTGTGAGGCGGTGTTTGAGAGAGGAGTTCGGTACTCCCTTGTTGTACAAATCCTCCTCGGTGGAGGTTCCCTCGGTGGACAAGATAGTGGATTGGAAATCCTTCTCGGTGAAGGCAGGGACGTAGAGCTAGGGGTTCGAACCTCAAAACATATCTTTGTGTTTGCGTTTGATCCATTGTCTCTCTAACTCTCTCTCTTTTATTTATGCAAAGCATCATTCATTTCATATCATTCATATTGCTTGTGTTGTGCCTTGCAACTTTCATATTGCTATATCATTATATGCTTGGCTTGCTTGTGTGTGCGCCTCACTATACTTAACCACAAGAGCTTCATATAGCACCTCAACCCTTATTTAGGGGAATCAAGAGGAGTTAGTCCAGAGCCCTTCACGGGGAATTCGGCTACACTTATTGGTTGTATTAAGTGTGTTACAAAATTTGTTTTAGCTTTCGCATTTAGTTTGTAGATTAGCATTATCACCTATTCACCCCTTCTAGGTGATTTACAATTGGTATCAGAGCCTCCGCTCCTGATACTTAGGTTTAACATCCTAGGAGTGAGATCCATATTTGCTAATCTATCATTTGCATTTTGCTTGTTTGCACACATATAGTTTGAACCCATGGACTTCATGACCCCACCTATGTTTGACCCTTCCAACATTGTTATTTAGAAGACTAAGATGTCCATCTATTTACAAACCCTAGATATAAGGTTCACCTTGCCATTACCAAGGAATCCTACCTTAGTGATAGCAAGCATATAGGGGCCAATGCACAAGCCCTTGAGGCCATTAGAAGCACGCTTTCAAGAGAACATCTTTTGCTTGTTTCTAATCTTGAGTCCGCTTTTGCAGTGTGGAACAAGTTGACAACTGATTGAGGTACAACCTGCACACAAAATACGGAATTTCAGAACTTATAATAAAAATGTGCAAGTGCTCAATTCTTCCGCTATAGCAAGTGGCTATGCGGGTCATGATCCATAAGGAGGGTTTTGCGATAGAAGCGTTTACAGTTTTATTGAAATCGTTATAAAAACCAAACGAGAGTTCCTCTCTGTTTTTAAGTTAAGAAAAAGAAAATTATGTTAAAGTTAGAAGAAAATGAAAGATGAAGAAGGTGGAAAAAATCAGAAAAACAATGAAAGCGACTATGTACAAATGGAGTGAGTGGAGAAGAAAGATTTGGAAGAAGTGGTGATCTATACTAAAGAAATAAAAGAAAAGAAAGAAAGGAGAGTGAAGAAATACTTACCTAGTTTGATTGATGACTTACTTGGAAACCTGTGCATGTTCTACCTTTGTTTAGGAGGTGTTCAACGCATAGATCATAAGCCCGAGCTCAGTCCCCGTTTGCATTATATCATCAAGTCTAGCACAAGCATGAAGTGATATGTCTTGAGGAGGAGAACATCTTCATGAACTATCGTTGGCACTCACACAACATCGTTATACTTGTGCTTTGGAATTCACTTGTAAACTCAACAAAAACAAACGAGGTAAAGTAGAAGAGGAAGACTAAAACAAAAGAAAATGAAAGTAAAGAAAAATACAAAAAGATTACCTTTTATTGCTTGAAACGATGGAAGAAAGGAGGAGGGTACATCGGTGTCACTCTCAACATATGCCTCTCTCTTACTTACATGAATCATCATCTAACCTAAGCTTACATACACATTACATAAAAAGAAAAGAAAAACCTAAACTAAGAAATGGAAAACTAGTCTAAAATCCTAACTCTGCATTGGCGTCCCATTTTCAGTGCAAGTACAGGCCTTTTATAGGCAAAAACCCAATCTATAGGATCCCGGGGAGGTCGGGGGAGCAAACGCTCCCCCTAACTCCCCAACAATGCCGCGGAAACGAGGCTTTTGCCGCGTTTCCGCGGCCAGGGTGTGGCAAGATGGCCACACCCTGTTGGTGGGTCAGCTTGGTTTCGCCCTCTGACTTTATCTGGAGTTGGTTTTTCAGTTTGAGTCCCAGATTCTGACGAAATGGCCTTGGATTCTTGGCTTTAACTGATCGATTCTGAGAGGATTCTTCTCAACTGATTTTCCACCTCTTGATTTTGCCCTAATTTACTTGGTGCGAATTAATTCTGATTTAATTCAGAATTTTGGTGGGCTTTGGGCTCATTTCTGTTCATCTCCTTAAAGATTGGGCCTGCAAATAAATTAAACAATTAATTAGGACAATGCAGGCTTTTATTCTATAATAAGTATGGACATATGATATTAAATATGCAATATTAGCGACCAATCACACCCCCATACCTATCTTTTACTCGTCCTCGAGCAAAACAACTAAACTATACTAAGGATTATTGGACCTCTTTCGCAGGTCACGCGATTGCACTGAGTATGTGCAACAAGCCGTTAAACCTCTAGGTTTCCCCTAGAGGACGAGTTTTGTCTCGTGAGGGTTTTCAGCGGATTACACCCACAAAATCCATAACGAAAGGGAGATAAAGAGTTAGTATTTTCGAAAAGCATTTTGAAAGAGAAAAATATTTGAAATATAATTGTAAGATCTAAGCAATCTATAAGTTATAGGAAAAATGAATTTTTCATTCCTAAACTTAGTCTCTATTCAAAAATTTGTTATCAATCAAAATAAGGAGTCAAATTGTACTTCTCATCTAGTCTATTACTTTACCCTAAGTCATATGCACCTTGTGACTGTGAAAATTTTGACTAAGGGTTCATTAACTCTACTCTTGTGCCTTATTTATTTATATATATATATTTTCTTTTTTTCTTTTCTTTCTTTTTTTTTTGATGGTATTATTTCTTAGTTCTATTAGGCTTTCTAATCTACCCATGTAATGAGCCTCTAATCGATGACTCCCAAACCAAATGGTCTTAGGGCACCGGGTGAGAAAACACCCCAAGGACTTAAGGACTCGAGCAAATAAGGCCACAAAACTAAGAATTTTATTATATGGACCTCTTTTAGGCGTGAATACTTATGCTTTATTAGGCACAAATACCCAGCTTAATCAGAAGATTTTTTTCAAACTTATCTAATCATTTTTCGCATAAATACTAAGGCTTGCTTAGGCCAAAGCACCTAGCTAATCAATAATTAGATTTGTTTATATATATATATATATATATATATATATATATATATATATATTTATAAGGCATAAGAATCTTTGTTTTTGAACCCTAAGTGTGTAAGTGTATGAAGTGTGCATATTTCATCAAGGTAAAGATCAAGACTAAATTACTTTGACAAATTATCTTGCTAAACCTAAAAATCAAACAAATAATCTTATTTTGACCAAGTATAAGAAATCCTAATTTGGATTTTCCTATTCCTTAAAATTAACTTAATTTCTTAGAAAAAATATGTCAAAATATTGTTTTCATTTTCAAAAAGTTTTTTTTTAAAAAGTAAAGAAAAATGTTATTTTTTTAAACAAAAAGAAAAGTTATGTTAGACCCTCCCCCACACCTATCTCATGCATTGTCCTCAATGTATGAATTAATGCATAGATGCATGAAAAAGACGAAAGGGAAGGAAAATGTTACCTTATGGTGGTGGTTCCGGTGGTGGTCTGATTGGTCCATGAAATGCGGCCCAATCGACTTTTCTTTGGGTTCGGAGGAACCCACCAACAATTTCACTAATATAACCCATTAAAAAGATAAATCCACGAAGAATTTTTATTAAAAATTTAACCCCAATTAATTTCCATATTCCATAACAAATTTCGGAGTCAAATTTGTCAACCACCTCGTCCCAGAATGGAGTATGAAAAGATAGAATGATTGACTTGAATTCAGGAAGGACAGGAACTAATACCAACTCAGGAAGGTGACTTAAGTCAAGTAAAGGTTTAGGAGTCGAAATAAGTTCAGGAATTGGGTCCAAGTCAAGAAATTAAAACTCAAGTCCACAATTAGTTTCCAACAATGGAATGTGACTTAATGTGGGTGATTCTAGTTCAGGAATGATAGGTGGAGGAATCAAAACTGACTCTAAAATATTACTCAAGTTTGGTAACACAATAGGAGTCAATATTGATTCAGAAAGTTGAACTGGATCACAGATTTGAGAATCTAGGTCACATATCTCATTGAGTTCAATATCAAAAATTGAGAACTTGCCAATTTATCAATAGGACTTTCAAAATTGTATAATTAGTCAAGTTCAATATGATCCTCAAAGACGGGGGATTCAATTTCATGATGAATAGGCACAGGATCCAACGTTGACTCGGGGAAAAGATCAAAATCAGGTGAAGATACCGGAGTCATAATCGAATCAGGAAGTAGAATTGAATCACTAAGTTGGGGTTCAGGATCATATTCATTTTCAAGTTCTATTTCAGGAAAAGGAAAACTTGCTAAACTGTCAATATCTTTTTCAAAATTTGGAGTTTGGGCAAGTTCAAATGATTGTTCTGAAATGAAATCTTGATTTTCAAAACTACATGACTCTTTCGCTCTAACAGAATGGTTAGTGACATCAGAACTGGTCCAACTGTGAGAACGTAGAGATTCGACCATCATATCTATGTCACGATTACGAGTGTTTTGAGCCTGAGTCATGGCTTCAAGCATCTTTTCATAGTTGATAGGTTCATTGTTTTGATGAAAAGATGAAGAATTGTCTTGGAAGTGATAGTGAAATTGTGAGTCCATCAGATTTTGGGAGTTGTGTTTGGACTCATGCATACTCATTTCCAAAATTGATGGTTTCCTATTTTGGACGGGCGGAACTGAGTATGACACTTGAAAATATTGTGGACTAGGTGGAGAAGGAGGACAAGTTGGCTGATAATTATGCTCGGGGGAGGGGTGAATCCCCACTGACTCGGTGAAGAGTTGAAATTATTATGGACATTATAGTTATTAGATGGGGGACATGGGTTATATGGATTCGGATAAGACCAATCCGGCACACTAGGTTGGTTAAAGTCATGATATGCCGGGTTGGTAATATCCGAAAATGAGTTTGACGTGTAATATGGATTATTATTGAAGTTGGAAAAATTATTATTATAGGCCATATCACATAATGGAATACAAACAAAAAGAAAGAAAAACAAACAAATAAACAAACAAAGAAAAAGAAAAAATTTCTAACCTAAGTTAGGGTAGATCTATGACCTAGACGACTCCTAACTGGTTAGACTGTCCACGGGAGGTCCAATGCAGACTTTGACCACAAACTAATCAGCCAGGTCAGGGCAAGGTTGGTGGGAGGTTTTCCGTCAAAGACGTTCCTTAATTAAATAACCACCAACCTTCGGGCTTTCGGCCCTCAATCCCTTTCCTAGACACTGATTTGGCAGGAGTCAAGTTCCAATACCTTTCCCCTTAGAATAATCTCCTAATTGAGTCCGAGATGTCCCTAGGGCCAACGTCTACTCATTTTTAGTTAGGCTTGGGTTAGTGAGTGCTTGGAATCTGATTTTAGGGCTAAGGAAGGGTGATTAAATCCCCACCTTATCTTGTTATGGGTTGGTGCCCTTAAAATCAATTAGTGCAAGTGTACAAGATATGTAAGATTCACTCAAAGCGATATAAATTAACCAAGAAGTGAGTCCTATGCTAAATGCAATGCATACGTACCTTGCTCTAGCACTCTTCAACAGTAAAATAAAGGAATTGAAAAGACACGTGCCTAAGATGCAAACGTCTAATCAATTTTTTTAACTTTTTCAATAAACTTTTTACAGTTGGTTTATTAGCAGGTTTATGGTGATGGCATATAAGAAATAAAGATGCAGCAAGCTATGTTTTTGGCAAATTAAGCAACCCTGCACAAAATCTATTAGTAGTCAACTCTTCTTTGCCGCGGATCCGCGGCTTTGGCTGCGCAAACGCGGCAAATCAGAGGGCCCTTGGTCTCTGCTTTCTACAGCAGAGGCCCAAGACCACTTGTATGTCACTGCAATCTTAATTTCCTACTTTGATTGCCCTGCAACCTGCAATAGAGAAGAAAATTCGTTTTAGTTCTAAAAAAATTTTAAAAAAAATTCAGATTTCAATAAAAACGTTACCCTCCCCGGCAACGGCGCAAAATTTTGATTGAGGTACAACCTGCACACAAAATACAGAATTTCAGAACTTATAATAAAAATGTGCAAGTGCTCAATTCTTCCGCTATAGCAGGTGGCTATGCGGGTCGTGATCCACAAGGAGGGTTTTGCGATAGAAGCGTTTACAGTTTTATTGAAATCATTATAAAAACCAAACGAGAGTTCTTCTCTATTTTTAAGTTAAGAAAAAGAAAATTATGTTAAAGTTAGAAGAAAATGAAAGATGAAGAAGGTGAAAAAAATCAAAAAAACAATGAAAGCGACTATGTACAAATGGAGTGAGTGGAGAAGAAAGATTTGGAAGAAGTGGTGATCTATACTAAAGAAATAAAAGAAAAGAAAGAAAGGAGAGTAAAGAAATACTTACCTAGTTTGATTGATGACTTACTTGGAAACCTGTGCATGTTCTACCTTTATTTAGGAGGCGTTCAACGCATAGATCATAAGCCTGAGCTCAGTCCCCACTCGCATTATATCATCAAGTCTAGCACAAGCATGAAGTGATACGTCTTGAGGAGGAGAACGTCTTCATGAACTATCGTTGGCACTCACACAACATCGTTATACTTGTGCTTTGGAATTCACTTGTAAACTCAACAAAAACAAACGAGGTAAAGTAGAAGAGGAAGACTAAAACAAAAGAAAATGAAAGTAAAGAAAAATACAAAAAGATTACCTTTTATTGCTTGAAACGATGGAAGATAGGAGGAGGGTACATCGGTGTCACTCTCAACATATGCCTCTCTCTCTTACTTACATGAATCATCATCTAACCTAAGCTTACATACACATTACATAAAAAGAAAAGAAAAACATAAATTAAGAAATGGAAAACTAGTCTAAAATCCTAACTCTGCATTGGCGTCCCATTTTCAGTGCAAGTACAGGCCTTTTATAGGCAAAAACCCAATCTATATGATCCCGGGGAGGTCGGGGGAGCAAACGCTCCCCCTAACTCCCCAACAATGCCGCGAAAACGCGGCTTTTGCCGCGTTTCCGCGGCCAGGGTGTGGCCAGGTGGCCACACCCTGTTGGTGGGTCAGCTTGGTTTCGCCCTCTGATTTTATCTGGAGTTGGGTTTTCAGTTTGAGTCCCAGATTCTGATGAAATGGCCTTGGACTCTTGGCTTTAACCGATCGATTCTGAGAGGATTCTTCTCAACCGGTTTTCCACCTCTTGATTTTGCCCTAATTTACTTGGTGCGAATTAATTTTGATTTAATTCAGAATTTTGGTGGGCTTTGGGCTCATTCTGTTCATCTCCTTAAAGATTGGGCCTGCAAATAAATTAAACAATTAATTAGGACAATGCAGGCTTTTATTCTATAATAAGTATGGACATATGATATTAAATATGCAATATTAGCGACCAATCACACCCCCATACCTATCTTTTGCTCGTCCTCGAGCAAAACAACTAAACTATACTAAGGATTATTGGACCTCTTTTGCAGGTCACGCGATTGCACTGAGCATGTGCAACAAGCCGTTAAACCTCTAGGTTTCCCCTAGAGGACGAGTTTTGTCTCGTGAGGGTTTTCAGCGGATTACACCCACAAAATCCATAAAGAAAGGGAGATAAAGAGTTAGTATTTTCGAAAAGCATTTTGAAAGAGAAAAATATTTGAAATATAATTGTAAGATCTAAGCAATCTATAAGTTATAGGAAAAATGAATTTTTCATTCCTAAACTTAGTCTCTATTCAAAAATTTGTTATCAATCAAAGTAAGGAGTCAAATTGTACTTCTCATCTAGTCTATTACTTTACCCTAAGTCATATGCACCTTGTGCTGTGAAAATTTTGACAAGGGTTCATTAACTCTAACTCTTGTGCCTTATTTATTTATATATATATTTTTCTTTTTTTTTTTCTTTCTTTTTTTTTTGGTGGTATTATTCCTTAGTTCTATTAGGCTTTCTAATCTGCCCATGTAACGAGCCTCTAATCGATGACTCCCAAACCAAATGGTCTTAGGGCATCGGGTGAGAAAACACCCCAAGGACTTAAGGACTCGAGCAAATAAGGCCACAAAACTAAGGATTTTATTATATGGACCTCTTTTAGGCGTGAATACTTATGCTTTATTAGGCACAAATACCCAGCTCAATCAGAGAATTTTTTTTTTAAACTTATCTAATCATTTTTCGCATAAATACTAAGGCTTGCTTAGGCCAAAGCACCTAGCTAATCAATAATTAGATTTGTTTATATATATATATATATATTTTTATAAGGCATAAGAATCTTTGTTTTTGAACCCTAAGTGTGTAAGTGTATGAAGTGTGCATATTTCATCAAGGTAAAGATCAATACTAAATTACTTTGACAAATTATCTTCCTAAACCTAAAATCAAAGAAATAATCTTATTTTGACCAAGTATAAGAAATCCTAATTTGGATTTTCCTATTCCTTAAAATTAACTTAATTTCTTACAAAAAATATGTCAAAATATTGTTTTCATTTTCAAAAAGTTTTTTTTTTAAAAGTAAAGAAAAATATTATTTTTTTAAACAAAAAGAAAAGTTATGTTAGACCCTCCCCCACACCTATCTCATGCTTTGTCCTCAATGTATGAATTAATGCATAGATGCATGAAAAAGACGAAAGGGAAGGAAAATGTTACCTTATGGTGGTGGTTCCGGTGGTGGTCTGATTGGTCCATGAAATGCGGCCCAATCGACTTTTCTTGGGTTCGGAGGAACCTACCAACAATTTCACTAATATAACCCATTAAAAAGATAAATCCATGAAGAATTTTTATTAAAAATTTAACCCCATCTAATTTCCATATTCCATAACAAATTTCGGAGTCAAACTTGTCAACCACCTCGTCCCAGAATGGAGTGTGAAAAGATAGAATGATTGACTTGAATTCAGGAAGGACAGGAATTAATACTGACTCAGGAAGGCGACTTAAGTCAAGTAAAGGTTCAGGAGTCGAAATAAGTTCAGGAATTGGGTCCAAGTCAAGAAATTGAAACTCAAGTTCACAATTAGTTTTCAACAATGGAATGTGACTTAATGTGGGTGATTCTAGTTCAGGAATGATAGGTGGAGGAATCAAAACTGACTCTAAACTATTACTCAAGTTTGGTAACACAACAGGAGTCAATATTGATTCAGAAAGTTGAACTGGATCACAGATTTGAGAATCTAGGTCACATATCTCATTGAGTTCAATATCAAAAAATTGAGAACTTGCCAATTTGTCAATAGGACTTTCAAAATTGTATAATTGGTCAAGTTCAATATGATCCTCAAAGACGGGGGATTCAATTTCATGATGAATAGGCACAGGATCCAACGTTGACTCGGGAAAAAGATCGAAATCAGGTGAAAATACCGGAGTCATAATCGAATCAGGAAGTAGAATTGAATCACTAAGTTAGGGTTCAGGATCATATTCATTTTCAAGTTCTATTTCAGGAAAAGGAAAACTTGCTAAACTGTCAATATCTTTTTCAAAATTTGGAGTTTGGGCAAGTTCAAATGATTGTTCTGAAATGGAATCTTGATTTCCAAAACTACATGACTCTTCGGCTCTAACAGAATGGTTAGTGACATCAGAACTGGTCCAACGGTGAGAACATAGAGATTCGACCATCATATCTATGTTACGATTACGAGTGTTTTGAGCCTGAGTCATGGCTTCAAACATCTTTTCATAGTTGATAGGTTCATTGTTTTGATGAAAAGATGAAGAATTGTCTTGGAAGTGGCAGTGAAATTGTGAGTCCATCAGATTTTGGGAGTTGTGTTTGGACTCACGCATACTCATTTCCAAAATTGATGGTTTCCTATTTTGGACGGGCGGAACTGAGTATGATTCTTGAAAATATTGTGGACTAGGTGGAGAAGGAGGACAAGTTGGTTGATAATTATGCTCGGGGGAGGTGAATCCCCACTGACTCGGTGAAGAGTTGAAATTATTATGGACATTATAGTTATTAGATGGGGGACATGGGTTATATGGATTCGGATAAGACCAATCCGGCACACTAGGTTGGTTAAAGTCATGATATGCCGGGTTGGTAATATCTGAAAATGAGTTTGACGTGTAATATGGATTATTATTGAAGTTGGAAAAATTATTATTATAGGCCATATCACACAATGGAATACAAACAAAAAGAAAGAAAAACAAACAAATAAACAAACAAAGAAAAAGAAAAAATTCTAACCTAAGTTAGGGTAGACCTATGACCTAGACGACTCCTAACTAGTTAGACTGTCCACGGGAGGTCCAATGCAGACTTTGACCACAAGCTAATCAGCCAGGTCAGGGCAAGGTTGGTGGGAGGTTTTCCGTCAAAGACGTTCCTTAATTAAATAACCACCAACCTTCGGGCTTTCAGCCCTCAATCCCTTTCCTAGACACTGATTTGGCAGGAGTCAAGTTCTAACACCTTTCCCCCTTAGGATAATCTCCTAATTGAGTCCGAGATGTCCCTAGGGCTAACATCTACTCATTTTTAGTTAGGCTTTTGTTAGTGAGTGCTTGGAATCTGATTTTAGGGCTAAGGAAAGGTGATTAAATCCCCACCTTATCTTGTTATGGGTTGGTGCCCTTAAAATCAATTAGTGCAAGTGTACAAGATATGTAAGATTCACTCAAAGCGATATAAATCAACCAAGAAGTGAGTCCTATGCTAAATGCAATGCATACGTACCTTGCTCCAGCACTCTTCAACAGTAAAATAAAGGAATTGAAAAGGCACGTGCCTAAGATGCAAACGGCTAATCAATTTTTTTAACTTTTTCAACAAACTTTTTACTGTTGGTTTTTTAGCAGGTTTATGGTGATGGCATATAAGAAATAAGATGTAGCAAGCTATGTTTTTGGCAAAGTAAGCAACCCTGCACAAAATCTATTAGTAGTCAACTCTTCTTTGCCGCGGATCCGCGGCTTTGGCTGCGCAAACGCGGCAAATCAGAGGGCCCTTGGTCTCCGCTTTCTACAGCAGAGGCCCAAGACCACTTGTATGTCACTGCAATCTTAATTTCCTACTTTGATTGCCCTGCAACCTGCAACAGAGAAGAAAATTCGTTTTAGTTCTAAAAAAATTTTTAAAAAATTCAGATTTCAATAAAAACATTACCCCCCGGCAACGGCGCCAAAATTTTGATTGAGGTACAACCTGCACACAAAATACGGAATTTCAGAACTTATAATAAAAATGTGCAAATGCTCAATTCTTCCGCTATTGCAAGTGGCTATGCGGGTCGTGATCCACAAGGAGGGTTTTGCGATAGAAGCGTTTACAGTTTTATTGAAATCGTTATAAAAACCAAACGAGAGTTCTTCTCTGTTTTTAAGTTAAGAAAAAAAAATTATGTTAAAGTTAGAAGAAAATGAAAGATGAAGAAGGTGGAAAAAATCAGAAAAACAATGAAAGCGACTATGTACAAATGGAGGAGTGGAGAAGAAAGATTTGGAAGAAGTGGTGATCTATACTAAAGAAATAAAAGAAAAGAAAGAAAGGAGAGTGAAGAAATACTTACCTAGTTTGATTGATGACTTACTTGGAAACCTGTGCATGTTCTACCTTTGTTTAGGAGGCGTTCAACGCATAGATCATAAGCCCAAGCTCAGTCCCCATTCGCATTATATCATTAAGTCTAGCACAAGCATGAAGTAATACGTCTTGAGGAGGAGAACGTCTTCATGAACTATCGTTGGCACTCACACAACATCGTTGCACTTGTACTTTGGAATTCACTTGTAAACTCAACAAAAACAAACGAGGTAAAGTAGAAGAGGAAGACTAAAACAAAAGAAAATAAAAGTAAAGAAAAATACAAAAAGATTACCTTTTATTGCTTGAAACGATGGGAGAAAGGAGGAGGGTACATCGGTGTCACTCTCAACATATGCCTCTCTCTCTTACTTACATGAATCATCATCTAACCTAAGCTTACATACACATTACATAAAAAGAAAAGAAAAATATAAACTAAGAAATGGAAAACTAGTCTAAAATCCTAACTCTGCATTGGCGTCCCATTTTCAGTGCAAGTACAGGCCTTTTATAGGCAAAAACCCAATCTATAGGATCCCGGGGAGGCCGGGGGAGCAAACGCTCCCCCTAACTGTCCAACAATGCCAAGGAAACGCGGCTTTTGCCACGTTTCCGCGGCCAGGGTGTGGCCAGGTGGCCACACCCTGTTGGTGGGTCAGCTTGGTTTCGCCCTCTAACTTTATCTGGAGTTGATTTTTCAGTTTGAGTCCCAGATTCTGACGAAATGGCCTTGGATTTTTGGCTTTAACCGATCGATTCTGAGAGGATTCTTCTCAACCAGTTTTCCACCTCTTGATTTTGCCCTGATTTACTTGGTGCGAATTAATTCAGATTTAATTCAGAATTTTGGTGGGCTTTGGGCTCATTTCTGTTTATCTCCTTAAAGATTGGGCCTGCAAATAAATTAAACAATTAATTAGGACAATGCAGGCTTTTATTCTATAATAAGTATGGACATATGATATTAAATATGCAATATTAGCGACCAATCAACAACCACAACCACCTCCGAGCTTCAATTGCCAATCCAACAAGAGGAGGAATCTAGTGGAGAATCCGAGCCACTACAATGCTATATGATCCAAGGAATGACTCCCTTGAGGTACACTCAGAAACTCACTTAGATGATGATGATGCTAGTTCTTCTAATGATTATGTTGATGCCCATACTTTAAATGAAGAACTTTCTATTGTGTGTGAAAAATTGATTGAAAAATATAACATTTTGAAAAAGAAGACATTTTCTTTAACTAAAGAAAATGAAAAATTGTCTTCTAAACTTGACAAGTTTTTGCAAGAGAAGGTTGAGGTCTATAATGAAAGGGATTCATTGAGATCTCAACTTGATCTTGCACTAAATGAAAATAAAATTTTGAAAAATAAAAATGATTGTGAAAAAGTTTTAAAGAAAAATGGAAACTTGACTTCAAAAGTTAATTTTGTTGTAAAAGAAAATGAATCTTTAAAAACAAAAATTATTTCTATTTCAAAAGATTTAGATATGTGTTTAAAGAAAAATGAAGTTTTGAAAAATAATATTGATTCTCATGTGTGCCATGCTAGGGTAGTATCTCACACTTCACCTATTGCATGCCTCACTTCTTCTTTGATTAATAATGATATAAATATTTTGAAGAAGAGTGTAGATTGTTTGGGCTCCACTTTGAGCCAATGTATAGTGGGTCATACACGTTTGGAATCTTTATTTCGAAAGAAACAAGTTCCATCTATTATGCGTGCACACCCACCACGGCATACACATGCTTCCCAGGGTCACCATCATCACTTGTTTGCTCATGTGTACACTTGTACACATTGTGGACGTAAGGGCCACCTTGCTAAATTTGATAGAATACATGATGTAAATTTAGCAAATAAATTTGTTTGGGTTAGGAATGTTACTAACCCCCATGGACCCAAAAAGGTATGGGTACCAAAGACCACCCCTCTTGTTTATGATGTAGGTGTGGGCTCTCGCATGACGTGAGAGTAGCAGTACCTTGGAGTGGATGCGTTCCGAGCTTCATGGAAATCAATTGGATGCATCACTTTCAATGGATATTTGGTGGAGAGGTCCACCATGTTTTGGAGTCATGGAGAGTTGCCTCATAGGTTTTGGTAACGATCTCTTACTCCTTATTTATTTTTGCATGCCTTTCATGTTCATTATTTATAGCATGCTTTGATGTTTATAGATTATTATGTTAATGTCATGATTATTAGACCCTTGACATGCATGCATAGCCTTTGGAGACACTCATATTTAATATGGATTATTATTTTAGTGTTCTCACCTTTGTTTAGCTATCATGTTTATCATAGCTCTAATAACATGTGGATTTACATAATAATCATGTTTATGTTTATCATGTTGATTTATATCTTGTTTTGATGCTTCATGATTTGAATATATGTTTAAATGTTAGTTTTCATTAAGACTAGGTATATATTTGTGCATATAGTGGGCCACAAATAAATCTATATATGTTGTGCTTGAATGCTTATTTGTTCCCATTAGATGTGCTAGTATAGTCTAGTTTTGATGATTCATGCATTTTAAACTTGTATTCCCATTTTGGTTTTGTTTTATGATCATGTGTTTTTCATTTCATGTATATGTCTATTTTGCCAAACTTTAAGATATATATGTATACCCCTTGAGTCATTTGACTTTCATGCAAATATATATATATGGACTGAATTGTGTTTAGGGATATGTATGTATACTTCTTGTGTTGACAAATCATACATATACCTTGAAATGAAATTTGTTTTAATGAAAATTTAGTTATTCATGTTCTCATGTTTAAACTTCATGTATATGTCTATCTTGTCCAAACTATTAGATATACATGTATATCCTTTTTGAGCCACGTGCCTTCATGCATATATCCTTGTGGACTCTTTGTATTTGGATATGTATGTATACTTTAGTTTGTACATGACATACATATACCTTGAAGATTAAATAGTTTTGATGATTTTCATGTTTTCATGTTTCAAGGAATATTGAGCTTATTGTCCATCTTTCATGATTATGATCTTACATCTTATTTGTACACTCACATTTATTGTTTACTCATGTTTTGTTTTCATGAGTCATATTTAGGCTTAATTGACTTAGAGTATTGATTATCATGCGGATTTCATGTTTCATGAAAAATAATTTTGTTTTATTCCTTACTTGAAGGATTTCGTACTAGTTTACAAATTTTTCATATAACTAGTTACGGTATTCTTTATTATAGTAGAGTATTTCAAACATACTTTATTTTTCAAAATCTATTTTTTTTAAAAACCCTACCATCCAAGGGTGGTTGGATGGGAGATCATGCTCATATATGCCTTATAGTGAAAATCAATTTAAACTTGAACATGATTGGGAGAATAGGTTATGAGATATACATTTGAGCTTATTGTTGTTTCAATTGGTATCATTAGATTCTTTAAATTGGTATCAATTTTGACTTTTATTGTATACTCATATATTTTCGTATATGTATGCTTGTTTTTCAAAGAATATCAATTTCAATTGGTATCTATTTTTTATACATATATGTGTTTGTGTTTATGCTAAGTTTGAGTTTCAATTTTGTTTCAATTGATTAGTTTTCAATTGGTATCATTAAACAAGCTTATGCATATTTTTAGTTGGTTTTTCATAAAGGGGGAGAAAACTCATATTTTAGTTTTCAATTAGTATTTTGTTCCCTTACTTTATGATAGAAAATAATAATTTCAATTGATATCATATGTTTAAAATGAACAATTATTTCAATTGGTATCAAGATGTTGTTTTCATTTTTTTAAATTGGTATCAAGAGGCACTTCATTGACATTTTATAATTGGTATCATGTTTAAAGTCACCCCTTATTGACTTTGTTTTTGTTTTAGACAAAAAGGGTCAAAACATTGTTTTTATTGTTT
Source organism: Agave tequilana (assembly GCA_038442645.1). Lineage (NCBI taxonomy): Eukaryota > Viridiplantae > Streptophyta > Magnoliopsida > Asparagales > Asparagaceae > Agave > Agave tequilana. The sequence goes on along the minus strand of JAVJIF010032963.1, from coordinate 31,336 downwards.
TGGTTTTTACCTTTGTTGATTCTTTGTTTCGAACAAAAAGGGGAGAAAATTTATTGTTTTGGTTTTTACCCCTTTATTGATGATTGACAAAAAGGGTGAGAATTATTTTAGAATTTAACATGCATATAAAACTTAACATCTTCTCTATATATGCATGATTGGTTTTTTATATATGCATATTTAATGTTTTGCATATATTAAGTTTAATTGGTATCTAGAGCATGTTTTGTTTTTTTTAACATTTCATTGGTATCTAGAGCCTTTTATTGTTTTTGCATATCTATTCATGTTTTATGTTTCATGTTTCATAATTCATTGCATATTTATGTTTATTTGTTTATGCATGAGTTAAGAGGGAGTTTCTTTGAAGCTTAACTTTAATCCATACATATATAACTCCATGAGTTTTGTCATCATTAAAAAGGGGGAGATTGTTGGCCCAGAGGCCTTGTACTCTAGCTTTGATGATGATTAACTCATGTAGTTATGTTTACTAATAATCTTGTGATTTTAGTTTCAGATCATTAATCAAGATATTAGTTGGTGATTGCTTCAACAAGATGAGTTTTGAAGCCTTCACATGGTGATTCCAGTGCTCGAGCATCAAGATCATACCTTTGCACTCGGTGGATCACGTTTGGGATCGAGTCGGCTTGAAGATGAAGATCGTCAAGAAGACTTAGGTATCCTAGTGTTTAGTGTGTTTAGATTCATGTGTAAAGCTTAAAATAGTTGATATGCTCAAGTGCACAATACACACACGTTTTATGACTTTTCTGTTTTTAATTTAACCGATATTTGTTTTCATGAATAGATTGATCAAAACAAGTTTAAATGGTTTTTATGTACATTAGATGTGTTCAATATACATACATGCTTCATATCTTAGACAAACTTATTTTGATATGCCTATTCATATGTTTTAGGAAAAATCAGATTTCCTATTGAAAAATTCAAGTTTGATAAAATACAAGTTTTGGTTTTTGGTAAAAAAGATAAGACACAAAAATAGTTCAAATTGCTTGATATTTGAGTTAAAATTTTTATCACATGTTTATATATCAATGCAAAATGGTAAAACTATTTTTGGGGATTTTTAAAAGTTTTGAAAGAATTTTTAGAAATAATTTTAACCCCACTTTCTGACCGAGAACAGTGACTGACAGGCCAGGTCGGCCGACCGCACGGTCGACCGAACAAAGGGCCGGTCGACCGACCGGTCGACCGACGTGCACAGCCTTGTGCACGTCTGGCAGACACATAGGCCGGTTGACCGGGCGGTCGACTGGACCAGAGAGCCTTGCTCTCTGTATCTGGGCGGTCGACCGGGCGGTCGACCGGGAAGCCCCAACGGTCATATTTATGACCGTTGGTGGTCGACCGGCCGGTCGACCGCAAGCCTGTCAGGCTGACAGATCAGCCTAACGCCTAGTTTTCTGTTTGGGCTATAAATACCCCATCTTTTTAGGGATTTTAATAAGACTTTTGACAAGAAAAATTCTAGAGTTTCTCTAGTGTTTAAAACAAGTTTTCAAAAGTGTTTATGAGCTTTAAACTTTCAAATTGGTTTTGTGTTTTAGGGTTTGGGAAAATCAAAGAAAATAGAAATTTGGGAGATTTGTTTTGTTCTTCAATTCTATCATTTACAAAGAGTTTTCCTAAGTGTTTTCTTTGAATTTTTGTTTTCCAAACTCTAGTTTTTCCACACTTGAGCTATATCTTCTATCCTATTCTATTAGGATCTTTTGTTTATGGGAAAAAAGATTGTTTGAGGTTGTGGAAGCCTCCAAGTTGTAAACACCCTTATTTTGTTGTATCCCTCTTTGGTAGAGGTTGATCGGGTGATTGGTTTGCTCCCTCTTTGGTAGAGGTTGAGATTGTTGGTTTACTCCCTCTAGTGAGAGGTGGAGTTTGGTTTGTATCCCTCTTCGGTTGAGGTGATTTGTGGTTGTATTGCCTACGGGCCTACCCCTCGGTTGTGAGGCGGTGTTTGAGAGAGGAGTTCAGTACTCCCTTATTGTACAAATCCTCCTCAGTGGAGGTTCCCTCGGTGGGAGTCCTTGGTGGACAAGATAGTGGATTGGAAATCCTTTTTGGTGAAGGCAGGGACGTAGAGCTAGGGGCTCGAACCTCGAAACATATCTTTGTGTTTGCGTTTGATCCATTGTCTCTCTAACTCTATCTCTCTTTTATTTGTGCAAAGCATCATTCATTTCATATCATTCATATTGCTTGTGTTGTGCCTTGCAACTTTAATTGCTATATCATTATATGCTTGGCTTGCTTGTGTGTGCGCCTCACTTATACTTAACCACAAGAGCTTCATATAGCACCTCAACCCTTATCTAGGAGAATCAAGAGGAGTTAGTCCAGAGCTCTTCAAGGGGAATTCGGCTACACTTGTTGGTTGTATTAAGTGTGTTGCAAAATTTGTTTTAGCTTCCGCATTTAGTTTCTAAATTAGCATTATCACCTATTCACCCCCCTCTAGGTGATTTACAGCTATACGGGTCGTATCCATAAGGAGGGAAAGCAATGGAAGCTTGATGCGGCTTCAAAGTTCAAGAAGAAAGAAAGTTGTTGTTTCTAAATAAAGAATTGAAAAGTGAAAACAAGTTGTTTTTAAGAATTGTTGTAAATGTTTTGGTGGTTTGTAAAAATTATTTTTTCTTAGTTGTAAAAATGCATGGCTAACTTTCTACTAAGTGCTCCCACTAATTTATAACTTTTGGAAGATAGCCTCACGATGGATCATAAGCGAACACAACCCTTTTGCATTGGAACTATTCACGTGAAAATCGAGTGAAAGTTCATTCTAAAAACTTAGCTTTAGAGGGAAAAAATTCGGACATTCCCTTATCAAGATCCATTAGAAGGCGAGAATAAGGGAAGACACGAGTGCACTAACGGTATCGGCAAACTTAAAAGGAAAAGTCTCTAACTTACAATAACAAGCAAAGTACATAACCCATAGATCATAAAAAACTCATTAAGTATGAAGTATAAGAAAGTAAATACTTGTACGTAAATTAGAGTTAGAACCCTCGTCTTAAGATGCCATAGCTCTTGTTTAGACAAGGTTTGTTTGACACTATTGACTCATGTGAGTTATCAATCAAGTGTTAGAAATTAGTGGGTTAGTAGTTAGTTAGCCATGCTAATGAAAAGTTAGTTAGTCATAAAAGTAAAGAAACAAAAAAGGAAAAGAAGTGGAGAGAGGGAGTTACACTACAAGAAAACAAAAGAAAAGAAAAGTTAAAGAAATGAAGTTACACTACAACAAAGTAAAAGAAAAGGAGTGAAGAAGAAGGAAGTTACACTATAATAAGGAAGTAAAAGTAAATGGTAAAGACAAGTAAATAGAAAGAAGGAAAAGAAGTAGTACTTGTATTAGCTTGTCACCCTTCTAATACAACACTTACACACTCTCTCTCTCTTTCACTCTAATGGCTAAAACAACAACTAGAAGAAGAACAACAACAACTATAAACCTAAAAGTAAGATTACAAAAACTTGCTAAAGCTCTGGATTGGCTCAAACTGAAGACCCGAGGGGGGTATTTATAGGCACTAGGGGAAAGAGGGCCACGTGGGAAACACGTAACCCAAAGCGCAGGCGCGCGCACACCCAAAAGGGCCGCAGAAACGCGGCCAGGGCCGCGTTTTCACGGCCCAGGTAGGGCAGCACGCACCCAGTTTTGAACAGTGCGTCGCTCAGTCTATTGTCTGACTCCTGGATGTCTTAGATTCGTGATTTGATACCCTGGGCTGACAAAATCTTCAATCTAAAGTCAATGGCTACTTGGTAGGCTTTTAATTACTAATTAAATAGTGATTTAGGTCTTCTTCTTCATTTGCACACCATTGACCTAATATCAAGCAAGCAAGGTTTTATTAGCAAAATTTTACATGAAATAAATATTAGAATGTGATGAAAATTATACAAAATTAGAGACTAATCACACTCCCACACTTATCTTTTTGCTCGTTGATTGGTCACTAATGTTGCACATTTAGTATCATATTTTCATACTTATTATAGAATAAAATCTGCATTGTCCTAATTAAATGTTTAATTTATTTGCAGACCCATTCCTTAAGGAGATGAAGAGAAATGAGCCCAAAAGTCCACAAAAATTCTGAATTAAATCAGAATTAATTCGAACTCAGTGAATCAGGGCAAAATCAAGAGGTTGAAAATCGGTTGAGGAGAATCCTCTCAGAATCGATCGGTTCAAGAAAAGATCAACGGCCATTTCTTCAAAATCTCGGACCTAAACTGCAAATCCAACACAAAATAAAGATAGAACGAAATGCCGGGAAGACCCACCAACAGGGTGTGGCCACCTGGCCAAACCCTGGCCGCGAAAACGCGGCCAAAGCCGCGTTTTCGCGGCTTGGTTAGAGAATTAGGGGGAGCGTTTGCTCCCCTATCTTCATACGCTTCTGTAGGTGGGGTTTTGCCAATAAATACTGGGATTTTTAGAGCCCCAGGGGGACGACCATGCAGAGATAGGATTTAGTCTAGTTTTCCATTTTTATAGTATAGGTTTTTGTTTTCTTTTTATGTAACTTTAATTTGTATGTAAGCTTAGGTTAGATTGAGATTCATGTAAGTAAGAGAGAGAGGCTTATGTTGAGAGTGACACCGATGTACCCTCCTCCTTTCTTCCATTGTTTCTGCGAGCAATAAAGGTAAATACTTTTTTTATGTTCGTCTCTTTACTTTTGTTTTCTTTTTCCTTTTCCTCTTTCTACTTCACCTCTTTTGGTTTTGATGAGAATGCAAGTGAATCCTGACGCATAAGTATAACAAAGTTTTTGTGAGTGCCAACGATACTTCATGAAGATGTTTTCCTCCTCAAGATCCGTATCACTTCATTCTTACTCGGCTTGATGATATAATGCAAATGGGGACTGAGCTCGATCCTATGACTTATGCATTGAACGCCTCCGAAGTAAGGTAGAACATGTAAGGGTTCCAGGTAAGTCATCAACTAAACTAGCTGAGTAATTCCTTAATCTTCTTTCTTTTCTTTTATTTTTAGTTTAGATCACCAACACGATTTCTTTCACCACATCTTCCAAATCTTTCTTTTCCAATTCATTTGTACATAGTCGTTTTCTGATTTTTCTCCACCTTCTCATTCTACCGTTTTCTTTCTAATTTTAACCTATAACTCTTTTTCATTTTCATAACTTAAAAGAAAGAAGAACCTTCGTTTTTCTTCACAAAGATTTCAATAAAAAACCTTGAACGCTTCTATCGCAAACCCTCCTTGTGGATCACGACCCACATAGCCACTTGCTATTGCGGTTGAATTGAGCACTTGCACTCTTTATTTTAAAGTTCTAAAATTTTATATTTTGTGTGCAGGTTCAAGCTACAATCAAAAATTTTTGGCGCCGTTGCCGGGGAGGGTAACGGTTTTTATTGAAATCTGATTTTTATTGAATTTTTAGAGCTAAAACAAATTTTCTTCTCTGTTGCAAATTATAGGGCAAGCAAAGCAGGAAAAAAGGATTGCAGAAACATATAAGTGGTCTTGGGCCTCTGTTCCAGAAAACAGAGACCAAGTACCCTCTGAATTGCCGCGTTTGCTCGGCTTTAGCCGCGTTTCCGCGGCAAGGAAGAGTTCACTACTAATTGGTTTTTATTGCAGGGCTGCTTGCTTTGCACAATTCTAGTTTTCTGCAACTTTATTTCTTATATGTCATCACAAAAAGCCTACTAATAAATCAACAGAAAAACGTTTGTTGAAAAAGTTAACAAAATTGATTAGACGTTAGCATTTTAGGCATGTGTCTTTTCAATTCATTTTCTTTACTGTTGAAGAGTGCTGGAGTAAGGTACGTTCGCATTGCATTTAGAATAGGACTCATCTCTTTGTTGATTTTTACATCGCTTTGAGTGAATCTTATTTACATATCTTGTACACTTGCACAAACTGATCTTAAGGGCACCACCCCATAACAAGATAAGGTGGGGATTTAATCACTCTTCCATAGCCCAAAATCAGATTCCAAGCACTCACTAACCCGAGCCTAATTAAAAATGAGTAGATGTTGGCCCTAGGGACATCTCGGACTCAATTAGGAGATTATCCTAAGGGGGAAAGGTGTTAGAATTTGACTCCTGCCAAATCAGTGTCTAGGAAGGGGATTAAGGGCCGAAAGCCCGAAGATTTGTGGTTATTTAATTAAGGAACGTCTTTGACGGAAAACCTCCCACCAATCTTGCCCTGACCTGCCTGATTAGTTTGTGGTCAAAGTCTGCATTAGACCTCCCGTGGACAGTCTAATCAGTTAGGAGTCGTCTAGGTCATAGGTCTACCCTAACTTAGTTTAGAATTTTTTCTTATTTGTTTGATTATTGTTTGTTTTTTCTTTCTTTTTATTTGTGTTCTATTGTATGATATGGCTTATAATAACAATTTTTCCAATTTTAATAGTAATCTATATTACATACCGACTTCATTTTCGGATATTACCAACCCGGCATATCATAACTTTAACCAACCTAGTGTGCCAGATTGGTCTTATCCGAATCAATATAGCCCATGCCCTCAATCTTATAACCATAATTTCCATAATAATTTTAACTCTTCACAGAGTCAATGGGGATTCACCTCCCCTGAGTCTAATTTTCAACCAACTTGTCCTTCTTCTCCACCTAGTCCACAATATTTTCAAGATTCATACTCAGTTCCACCAGTCCAAAATAGAAAACCATCAATTTTGGAAATGGGTATGCGTGAGTCCAAACAAAAATCACAAAATCTGATGGACTCACAATTTCACCACCAATTCCAAAACAACACTTCATCTTTTCAACAAGACCATGAACCCATCAACTATGAAAAGATGCTTGAAGCCATAACTCAGGCTCAAAACGCTCGTAATTATGGCATAGATATGATGGTCCAATCTCTACGTTCCCACCATCTGACCAGTTCTGATGTCACTAACCATTCTGTTAGAGCCGAAGAGTTATGTTGTTTTGGAAATCAAGGTTCCATTTTAGAACAATCAATTGAACTTGCCCAAAGTCTAAATTTTGAAAATGATATTGACAGTTTGGCAAGTTATACCTTACCTGAAATTAAACTTGAGAATGATTATGATCATGAACCTCAACTTAGTGATTCAATTCTACTTCCTGATTCAATAATGACTCCGGTGTTTTCACCTGATTTTAATCTTTTTTCGGAGTCAACATTGGATCCTGTGCCAATTCATCATAAAATTGAATCACCCATCTTTGATGATCATATTGAACTTGACCAATTTTATACTTTTGAAAGTCCTATTGACAAATTGGCAAGTTCTCATTTTTATGACATTGAATTCAATGAGATATGTGACCTAGGTTCTAAAATCTGTAATCCAGTTCAAATTCCCAAATCAATATTGACTCCTGTTTTGTTACCTGACTTGAGAAATATTTTAGAGTCAATTTTTATTCCCACACCTATCATTCTTGAACTTGAATCACCAATATTAAGTCACGTTCCATTGTTGAAAAATAAATGTGGACTTGAGTTTCAACTTCTTGACTTGGACCCGCTTCTTGAACCAATCTCGACTCCTGAACCTTTACTTGACTTAAGTCACCTTCCTGAGCCTGTATTAGTTCCAGTACTTCCTGAGTCCAAGTCAATCATTTTATCTTTTGACACTCTATTTTGGGAGAGGGCAGTTGACAAATTTGACTCCGAAATTAATTATGAAATTTGAAAATTAGATGGGGTCAAATATTTAATAAAAATCATTCATGCAGATATCATTTTAGTGGGTTATATTAGAGAAATTTCTGATGGGTTCCTCCGAACTCCACAAAAAGTTGATTGGGCCGCATTTCGTAGACCAATCAGACCACCACCGGAACCACCACCTTAAGGTAACATTTTCCTTCCCTTTCTTCTTTTTCATGCATCTATGCATTAATTCATACATTGAGGACAATGCATGAGATAGGTGTGGGGGAGGGTTCTAACATAACTTAGGTTTTTCTTTTTATTAAAAAAGAAAAAAAGAAAAAAATTTACATTTTCTTTGCTTTTAAAAACTTTTTGAAAATAGAAACAATATTTTGACATATTTTTTGTAAGAAATTAAGTTAATTTTAAGGAATAGGAAAATCCAAATTAGGATTTCATATACTTAGTCAAAATAAGATTATTTGTTTGATTTTTAGGGTTAGGAAGATAATTTGTCAAAGTAATTTAGTCTTGATCTTTACCTTAATGAAATATACACACTTCATACACTTACACACTTAGGGTTCAAAAATAAAGATTCTTATGCCTTATATATAAAAAAAATTCTATGAAAAATGAACAAATCTAATTATTGATTAGCTAGGTACTTTGGCCTAAGCAAGCCTTAGTATTATGCGAAAGATGATTAGATAAGTCTGAGAAAATATATATATAAAAATCCTCTAATTAAGCTGGGTATTTGTGCCTAATAAAGCATAAGTATTCACGCCTAAAAGGGGTTCATATAATAAAATCCTTAGTTTTGTGGCCTTGTTTGCTCGAGTCCTTAAGTCCTTGGGGTGTTTTCTCACCCGGTGCCCTAAAACCGTTTAGCTTGGGAATCATTGGTTAGAGGCTCGTTATATGGGCAGATTAGAAAGCCTAATAGAACTAAGGAATAATACCACCAAAAAAAGAATATATATATATAAATAAATAAGGCATAAGAGTTAGAGTTAATGAACCCTCAGTAAAAATTTTCACGATCACAAGGTGCATATGACTTAGGGTAAAGTAATAGACTAAACGAGAAGTAAAATTTGACTCCTTAGTTTGATTGATAACAAATTTTTGAATAGAGACTAAGTTTAGGAATGAAAAATTCAGTTTTCCTATAACTTATAGGTTACTTAAATCTTACAATTATATTTCAAATATTTTTCTCTTTCAAAATGCTTTTCGAAAATACTAACTCTTTATTTCTCTTTCTTTATGGATTTTGTGGGTGTAATCCACTGAAAATCTCACGAGACAAAACTCGTCCTCTAGGGGAAACCTAGAGGTTTAACGGCTTGTTGCACATGCTCAGTACAATCGCGTGACCTGCGAAAGTGGTTAATAATTCTCAGTATAGTTTAGTTGTTTTGTTCGAGGATGAGCAAAGATAGGTATGGGGGTGTGATTGGTCACTAATGTTGCACATTTAGTATCATATTTTCATACTTATTATAGAATAAAATCTGCATTGTCCTAATTAAATGTTTAATTTATTTGCAGGCCCATTCCTTAAGGAGATGAAGAGAAATGAGCCCAAAAGCCCACCAAAATTCTGAATTAAATCAGAATTAATTCGAACTCAGTAAATCAGGACAAAATAAAGAGGTTGAAAACCGGTTGAGGAGAATCCTCTCAGAATCGATCGGTTGAAGTAATGATCAACGGCCATTTCTTCAAAATCTCAGACCTAACTGCAAATCCAACCAAAGATAAAGACAGAACGAAAAGCCGGGAAGACCCACCAACAGGGTGTGGACACCTGGCCACACCCTGGTCACGGAAACGCGGCCAAAGCCGCGTTTCCCCGGCTTGGTTAGAGAATTAGGGGGAGCGTTTGCTCCCCCTATCTTCATACGCTTCTGTAGGTGGGGTTTTGCCTATAAATACTGGGATTTTCAGAGCCTCAGGGGGACGACCATGCAGAGATAGGATTTAGTCTAGTTTTCCATTTTTATAGTATAGGTTTTTGTTTTCTTTTTAAGTAACTTTAATTTGTATGTAAGCTTAGGTTAGATTGAGATTCATGTAAGAAAGAGAGAGGCTTATGTTGAGAGTGACACCGATGTACCCTCCTCCTTTCTTCCATTGTTTCTGCAAGCAATAAAGGTAAATACTTTTTTTATGTTCGTCTCTTTACTTTTGTTTTCTTTTTCCTTTTCCTCTTTCTACTTCACCTCTTTTGGTTTTGATGAGAATGCAAGTGAATCCCGACGCATAAGTATAACAAAGTTTTTTGAGTGCCAACGATACTTCATGAAGATGTTCTCCTCCTCAAGATCTGTATCACTTCATTCTTTCTCGGCTTGATGATATAATGTGAACGGGGACTGACCTCGATCCTATGACTTATGCGTTGAACGCCTCCGAAGCAAGGTAGAACATGCAAGGGTTCCTGGTAAGTCATCAACCAAACTAGGTGAGTAATTCCTTAGTCTTCTTTCTTTTCTTTTATTTTTAGTTTAGATCACCAACACGATTTCTGATTGGTCGCTAATGTTGCATATTTAGTATTATATTTCCATACTTATTATAAAATAAAAGCTGCATTGTCCTAATTAAATGTTTAATTTATTTGCAGGACCATTCCTTAAAGAGATGAAGAGAAATGAGCCCAAAAGCCCACCAAAATTATGAATTAAATCAGAATTAATTCGAGCTCAGTGAATAAGGGTAAAATCAGGGAGGTTGAAAACCGGTTGAGAAGAATCCTCCCAGAATTGATCGGTTGAAGTAAAGATCAAAGGCCATTTCGTCAAAATCTCGGACTCAAACTGAAAATCCAGCTGAAGATATATACAAAACGCGAAACCGGGGAGCTCCACCAACAAGCTATGGCCACCTGGCCACAGAAAGGCCGCGAAAACACGGCGAAAACCGCGTTTTCGCGGCTCTGTTATGGAGTTAGGGGCGCGTTTTCTCCCCCGATCTTCATCTTATCATGTAGGTTGGGTTTTTGCCTATAAAAGGGCAGGATTTGCACTGAAAAGGGGACGACCATGCAGAAATAGGATTTAGTCCAGTTTTCATTCTTTCTAGTATAGGTTTTTGTTTTCTTTTTATGTAATTTTAATTTGTATGTAAACTTAGGTTAGAATGAGATTCATGTAAGTAAGAGAGAGAGGCTTATGTTGAGAGTGACACCGATGTACCCTCCTCCTTTCTTCCATCGTTTCAAGCAATAAAAGATAATATTTTTTTTTATGTTCTTCTTTACTTTCATTTTCTTCTTCTTCTTTCTACTTTACCTCTTTTGGTTTTGATGAGAATGAAAGGGAACCCAGAAGCATAAGTATAACAATGTTTTCGTGAGTGCCAAATATTATTCATGATGACGTTCTCCTCCTCAATATCCGTATCACTTCATTCTTGTTAGTCTTGATGATATAATGCGAATGGGAACTGAGCTCGATCTTATGGCTTATGCGTTGAATGCCTCCGAAGCAAGGTAGAACATGCAAGGGTTTCAGGTAAGTCATCAACCAAACTAGGTGAGTACTTCTTTAATTTTCTTTCTTTTCTTTTATTTCTTAGTTTAGATCACCAACACGATTTCTTTCATCACTCCTTTTCCATTTTTTGTAAATAATCATTCTCCATTTTTCTCCACCTTCTCCATCTATCACTTTCTCACTAACTTAACCTAACTCTTTTTTCTCTTTTCTTTTTAAGAAACAAAGAAGAACCTTCATTTTTCTTCACAAAGATTTCAATACAAACCTTTAACGCTTCTATAGCTAACCCTCCTTGTGGATCACGACCCGCATAGCCACTTGCTATTGCGGTAGAATTGAGCACTTGCACATCTCTATTTCTAAATCTCAAATTCTATATTTTGTGTGCAGGTTTAAGCTTCAATCAAAATTTGGCGCCGTTGCCGGGAGGGTAACGGTTTTTATTGAAATCAGGTTTTATTAAATTTTTAGAACTAAAACGAATTTTCTTCTCTGTTGCAGGTTATAGGGCAAGCAAAGTAGGGAAAAAGGATTGCAGAAACATATAAGTGGTCTTGGGCCTCTGTTCCAAAAAACAGAGACCAAGTACCCTCTGAATTGCCGCGTTTGCTCGGCTTTAGCCGCGTTTTCGCGGCAAGGAAGAGTTCACTACTAATTGGTTTTTTTTTGCAGGGCTGCTTGCTTTGCAAAATTCTAATTTTCTGCAACTTTATTTCTTATATGCCATCACCAAAAGCCTGCTAATAAATCAACTGTAAAACATTTGTTGAAAAAGTTAAAAAATTGATTAGACGTTTCTATTTTAGGCACGTGTCTTTTCAATTCATTTTCTTTACTGTTAAAGAGTGTTGCAGCAAGATACGTTCGTATTGCATGTAGAATAGAACTCATCTCTTGATTGATTTATATCGTTTTGAGTGAATCTTGTTTACATATCTTGTACACTTGTACAAACTGATCTTAAGGGCACCACCCATAACAAGATAAGGTGGGGATTTAATCACCCTTCCTTGGCCCAAAAATCAGATTCCAAGCACTCACTAACCCGAGCCTAACTAAAAATGAGTAGACGTTGGCCCTAGGGATATCTCGAACTCAATTAGGAGATTATCCTAAGGGGGAAAGGTGTTGGAATTTGACTCCTGCCAAATCAGTGTCTAGGAAAGGGATTAAGGGCCGAAAGCCCGAAGGTTGGTGGTTATTTAATTAAGGAACGTCTTTGACGGAAAATCTCCCACCAATCTTGCCCTGACCTGGCTGATTAGCTTGTGGTCAAAGTCTGCATTAGACCTCCCGTAGACAGTCTAATCAGTTAGGAGTCGTCTAGGTCATAGGTCTACCCTAACTTAGGTTAGAATTTTTTTCTTTTTGTTCCTTATTTGTTTATTTTGTTTATGTTCTATTGTGTGATATGGCTTATAATAACAATTTTTTCAATTTTAATAGTAATCCGTATTACACACCGAACTCATTGTCAGATATTACCAACCCAGCATATCATAACTTTGACCAACATAGTGTGCCGGATTGGTCTTATCCGAATCAATATAGCCCATGCCCCCAATCTTATAACCATAATTTCCATAATAATTTCAACTCTTCACAGAGTCAATGGGGATTCACCACCCCCAAGTCTAATTTTTAGCCAACTTGTCCTCCTTCTCCACCTAGTCCACAATATTTTCAAGATTCATACTCAATTCCACCAGTCCAAATAGGAAACTATCAATTTTGAAAATGAGTATGCGTGAGTCCAAACAAAAATCCCAAAATCTGATGGACTCACAACTTCACCACCAATTCCAAAATAAAACTTCACCTTTTCAACAAGACGATGAACCCATCAACTATGAAAAGATGCTTGAAGCCATGACTCAGGCTCAAAACGCTCGTAATCGTGACATAGATATGATGGTCCACACTCTACGTTCTCACCGTTTGACCAGTTCTGATGTCACTAACCATTCTGTTCGAGCCGGAGAGTCATGTTGTTTTAGAAATCAAGGTTCCATTTTAGAACAATCATTTAAACTTGCCCAAACTCCATATTTTGAAAAGAATATTGACAGTTTGGCAAGTTATCCTTTTCTTGAAATCGAACTTGAAAATGAATATGATCATGAACCTCAACTTAGTGATTCAATTTTACATCCTGATTCAATAATGACTCCGGTGTGTTCACCTGATTTCAATCTTTTTCCCGAGTCAACATTGGATCCGTGCCTATTCATCATGAAATTGAATCACCCATCTTTGAGCATCATATTGAACTTGACCAATTTTACACTTTTGAAAATCCTATTGACAGATTGGTAAGTTCTTATTTTTATGACATTGAACTCAATGAGAAATGTGACCTAGACTCTCAACTCTGTGATCCAGTTTAAATTCCTGAATCAATATTGACTCTTGTTTTATTATCCTACTTGAGTAATATTTTAGAGTCAGTTTTGATTCCTACACCCATCATTCTTGAACTTGAATCACCAATATTAAGTCACATTCCATTGATAGAAAATACATGTGGACTTGAGTTTCAACTTCTTGACTTGGACACACTTCTTGAACCAATCTTGACTCCTGAACCTTTACTTGACTTAAGTCACCTTCCTGAGTCGGTATTAGTTCCTGTACTTCCTGAGTCCAAGCTAATCATTCTATCTTTTCACACCCCATTTTGGGACAAGGCGGTTGACAAATTTGACTCCGAAATTAATTGTGGAATTTGGAAATTAGATGGGGTTAAATATTAATAAAAATCATTCATGCAGATATCATTTTAGTGGGTTATATTAGAGAAATTTCCGGTGGGTTCCTCCGACCCAACGAAAAGTCGATTGGGCCGCATTTTGTGGACCAATCAGACCACCACCGGAACCGCCACCTTAAGGTAACATTTTCCTTCCCTTTCTTCTTTTTCATGCATCTATGCATTAATTCATACATTGAGGACAATGCATGAGATAGGTGTGGGGGAGGGTTCTAACATAACTTAGGTTTTTTTTATATATAAAAAAATTTAACATTTTCTTTACTTTTAAAAATTTTTTGAAAAATAGAAATAATATTTTGACATATTTTTTTGTAAGAAATTAAGTCAATTTTAAGGAATAGGAAAATCAAAATTAGGATTTCTTATACTTGGTCAAAATAAGATTATTTGTTTGATTTTTAGGGTTAGGAAGAAAATTTGTCAAAGTAATTTAGTCTTGATCTTTACCTTAATGAAATATGCACACTTCATACACTTACACACTTAGGGTTCAAAAATAAAGATTCTTATGCCTTATATATAAAAAAGAAAAAAATATGAACGAATCTAATTATTGATTAGCTAGGTACTTTGGCCTAAGCAAGCCTTAGTATTTATGCGAAAGATGATTAGATAAGTTTGAAAAGAAAAATATATATATAAAAATCCTCTGATTAAGCTGGGTATTTGTGCCTAATAAAGCATAAGTATTCACGCCTAAATGGGGTTTATATAATAATATCCTTAGTTTTGTGGCCTTATTTGCTCGAGTCCTTAAGTCCTTTGGGTGTTTTCTCACCCGGTGCCCTAAGACCGTTTGGTTTAGGAGTCATCGATTAAACGCTCGTTACATGGGTAGATTAGAAAGCCTAATAGAACTAAGGAATAATACCATAAAAAAAGTATATATATAAATAAATAAGGCATAAGAATTAGAGTTTATGAACCCTTAGTCAAAATTTTCATAATCACAAGGTGCATATGACTTAGGGTAAAGTAATAGACAAGATGAGAAGTACAATTTGATTCCTTAATTTGATTGATAACAAATTTTTGAATAGAGACTAAGTATAGGAATGAAAAATTCGGTTTTCCTATAACTTATAGATTGCTTAGATCCTACAATTATATTTCAATTATTTTTCTCTTTCAAAATGCTTTTCAAAAATACTAACTCTTTGTTTCTCTTTCTTTATAGATTTTGTGGGTGTAATCCACTGAAAACCCTCACGAGACAAAACTCGTCCTCTAGGGGAAACCTAGAGGTTTAACAGCTTGTTGCACATGCTCAGTGCAATCGCGTGACCTGCGAAAGTGGTCTAAAAATCCTTAGTATAGTTTAGTTGTTTTGCTCGAGGACGAGCAAAAGATAGTGAAAAATCACCTAGAGGGGGGGTGAATAGGTGATTATGCTAATCTAATGAACTCAATGCGGAATTTAAAACTTAATGCAATACACTCAAGTGCAATCAACAAGTGATGCACACACAACTAAGCCAAGCAATTATGAATGCACAATATGAATAGTTGCAAGGCACAAAGTAAAGAAAGAGATAGAGAGAGTCAATGGATCAAGCGCAAACAATAAGATATGTTTTGAGATTCGAGCACCCAGCTCTACATCCCGCCTTCGACACACGAAGGATTTCTAATCCACTAGCAAGTCCACAAAGAACTCTCACAAGGAGTACCCAACTCCTCTCTTTACAACCACAACCTCCTCCTTGAGGCAAGCTTCAATCCAACAAAACAATCACCTCACAACTTGAGGGATTAGCACAAAGCAAACACAAGGATCACCTCACAACTTGAGGGATACAACCCAAATGCACAACCTTTTCAACACAATGAGGGTAAGGCACAAAGCAAAGATTGGGTTTTTAACTTGGTGGTCTAAACAACAACCACAAACAGTTTCTTTCTCCCACACAAAGATCCTATAGAATAAGAAAGTAGATGTTGCTCAAGTGTGGAGAAAACCAATGGAATGGAAATCAAAATCACAAAGAAAATCCTTCGAAAAAACTGAAACCAAGAATAGAAGATGAATTAAAACTCTTTTTCCCAAAAACCCTTTTCTTTGAATTTCCAAACCCTAGCAAAAACACCAAATAGATTGTTCAATTTGAATCCAAAAACTTCTTTTGATTGCTGTGAAACACCAGAGAGTAGGAAAAAATTCGCACAAAAAATCTTAGAGAAAAACTCTTTCCAATAGGGTATTTATAGACCCCAGAAAAATATAGCCGTTGGCAGCAGAAAAAACCAGAAATACACTGCCGGTCGACCGGTCCGGTCGACCGTCCAACGGTCAAATTCTGCCCGTTGGCAGCTACCGGTCGACCGCCCCGGTCGACCCAAACAAACAGAGAGCTCTGCTCTCAGACCCGGTCGACCCGGACGGTCGACCGTCCCGTGTCTGCTAAATGTGCACTGATTTGTGCACGTCGGTCGACCGACCCGGTCGACCGACTTCATGCCAAGTCGACTTGTCAGAAGACTAGTCGACTGGTTGAAGTCTGGAACAGGAAACTGGGTCAGAAAAACAGTTTAAAAATATTTTCAAAAATCTTTTAACACTCTTAAAAATCACCAAAAATAGTTTTATCATTTTGCATTGATATATAAACATGTGGTAAAAAGTTTAGCTCAAATATCAATCAATAAGAACTATTTTTGTGTCTTATTATTTTTGCCAAAAACCAAAAACTGTATTTTCTAAAACTTGGAATTTTTTAAATAGAAAATACATTTTGTTCAAAACTCTTCCAAATATAAAAACATGATATTTAAACACTTTGAAGCATGATGTATATGGATATAATCCTATATACATGAAACATATATATATCCATGTTTTTGTCATTAATTCCAAAAATAAGTTTTGTTAAAACACAAAACCTAAAACACATGAATAGGTATATCAAAGTAAGTTTGTTTAAGTAGTTGAAGCATGCATGTATATAGAACAAATCATATATACATTAAACCATGTAAACTTGTTTTGATATAATATCTATTCATGAAAAACCAAGATCGGTTAAACCTAAAACCGAAAAACAAAAACCAATATTCAAAACATGAAACGTGTGTGTTGTGAACTTGAGCATTATCATACTATTCTAATCTTTACAATTTGGATCTAAACACAAAACAAAACTAGGTACCGAAGTCTTCTTGTAGAGAACAAACTCCAAGCCGACTCGATCCAAAACTCCTTGATCCACCGAGCAAGTGCTATATATGATCTTTGATGCTCGGGCTCTTGAATCAACATGTGAAAGCTTCCAAATCATCTTGTTGAAGCTAATCACCAACTAATAACTTGATTAATGATCTGAAACTAAAATCACAAGATTATTAGTACATATAACTACATGAGTTAATCATCATCAAAACTAGAGTGGAAGGCCTTTGGGCCAACAATCTCCCCCTTTTGATGATGATAAAACTCATGGAGTTATATATGCATGGATTAAAGTTAAGCTTCAAAGAAGCTCCCCCTTAACTCATGCATAAACAAATAAACAATAAATATGCAATGAATATTAAATATGAAACATGAAACATGCATATCTATGTATAAACAATAAAAAGGTTCTAGATACCAATGAAATGTTTAAAACAAAACATGCTCTAGATACCAATTACAAAACATGTTCTAGATACCAATTAAAATTAAACTAAATTAAACTTAATATATGCAAAACATAAACATGCATATATAAACTCAAGATCTTTCTCCCCCTTTTTGTTAATCATCAACAATGGGGTAAAAACCAAAACAAAACAAAATCTTCTCCTTTTTTTTAATACAAGGAATCAATCTTCAATAAGAGATAAAAACAAAGCCAAATCAATAAATTTTTCTCCCCCTTTTTGTTCAAAATAATGAATCAATGAGGGGTTAAAAGCAATAAAACAATGTTCTCCCCTTTTGTCTAAAACAAAAACAAAACCAAATAGGGGTGACTATCACTTAAGGTACCAATTGAAAATATGTCAAAGAATAGCATCTTGATACCAATTGAAGGAAACAAACAAAAAAAAATTGATACCAATTTTAAGCAAAAACACATGAAAAATCTTGATACCAATTTGAAATTAAACATAATAAATCTTGAATGTCTAAACAAAAATTTTAATACCAATTGTAAATAATTATCATTTTGAACATATGATACCAAATTTTAAATCTATTTTATATCATAAAGTAAGGGAGTGGGAATCAAATACCAATGAAAGACAAAATCAAATTTTCTCCCCCTTTATGAAATATCAACTAAAATAATGCATAGGCTTGATACCAATTTAAAAGTAATCAAATGAAACAAAATTAAAGCTCAAGCACTAGCATAAACAAGATTTTGTGCTTAAAGATATAGGGATATAATAAGCACAAATAAAACATGTATATGTATGAAAATAGATACCAATTGAAATTGATATTCTTGAAATGAGGCATACATACATACAAACATATATGAGTATACAATAAAGGTCAAAATTGATACCAATTGAAAGAATTCAATGATACCAATTGAAACAACAATAAGATCAAATGTATATCTCATATTACTACCTCCCAATCATGGTTCAAGTTTTTAAATGATTTTCATTTTAAAGCATACATGAACATGATCTCCCATCCATCCTCCCATTGAAGGTAGGGGTTTTCAAAAATAGATTTGAAAATGTAGTATGTTTGAAAATCTCTACCATAGTGAAGAATACGAACGAGTTATAGGAAAACTTTTAAAACTAGTACGAAATCCTTTAAGTAAGGAATAAAACAAAATTGTTTTTCATGAAACACATGTAAATCACATGATCACTAAACACTCAAGTCCATAAAGCTCATATCAAATTCTCATGAAAATAAATCATGAGTAAACTTAATAAAGTGAGTGAACAAGTGTTATGTGACACATACAATCATGAAAATATTCAATTAGGCTCATATGAAATTCTTGAAAACATGAAATTTATCTAAGATGTGAAATCACCAATTGAAATCATCTTAAAAACATGGAATTCATTATAAATGTGAAATCACTTAGCAAACATGAAATTCGTCCAAACGATTTAAACTTCAAGGCATATGTATGTCATGTACAAACTAAAGTATACATACATATCCTAAACATAATGAGTCCACAAGGATATATGCATGAAGGCACGTGGCTCAAGGATGTACATGTATAATCAATAGTTTGGATAAGATAGACATATACATGAAGTTAAACAAATAAACACGAAATTAAGAAAAACTAAATTTTCACCAAAACTAATTTCATTTCAAGGTATATGTATGAATTATCAACACAATAAGTATACATACATATCCCTAAACACAATTGAGTCCATATATATATAGATTTGCATGAAAAGCAAATGACTCAAAGGGTATACATGTATATCTTAAGAATAGGCAAAATAAACATATACATGAAATGAAAACTTATACACATAAAACAAATTCAAAAAATAGGAATACAAGTTTAAAATGCATGGATCATCAAAACTAGGCTATACTAGCACATTTAATGGGTACAAATAAGCATCCAAGCACAAACATATATAAAGATTTATTTGTGTCCCACTACATGTGTAAGTATAAATTCTAGTCTTAATGAAAACTAACATCTAAACAAGTAATCAAATCATTAAGCATAAAACGGGAATCATAACCCAATATGACAAACATAATAATCAAAAACATGAATTATTAAAAAAAAATCATAGTCAACCATATGATTAGCATGACAAAGACATGTGCATTAAATCTATGATTAACATGATAGCTAAAACATAAAGAGAGCACAAAATATGGGTCCATAATAAACATGGGTGTCTCAACAACTAATCATGTAAAGCATAAGTCTAATAGACATGGCAAATATCATACTAATCATGAAACAATAAAACATGATTCAACAAAAATCATAAACATCCACATGATCATTATGTTTATGCATGTGCATTAGATCTAGTGCATACATGTTAGTTTAAACAAGGTGAGAACACTAAATATAGATCCATATAAAACATGGGTGCTCAAGTAACTAAACATGTATAACACTATTCTAACATGCATGGCATAGGCATGATGAATAACAAAACATGACATGCTATAAATAGATAAACAAGATAAGCATGCAACTAAAAATGGGAGTTAGAGAATGATACCAAACCGATGAAGGTGCATCTCTAGTTCTCCAAACCACGGTGGTCCTCCCACCAAATCCCCTTGAGAGTGAAGCATCCAAATGGTTCTCTTTTAAGCTTAGAATGCATCCACCTCAAGGCACCAATACTCTCACGTGATGCGAGAGCTCCCACCTACATCAAAAAGTATAGAGGTGGTCTTTGGTACCCATTTCCTTTTGGGTCCACGGGGGGTTAGTATCTTTCCTAACCCAAACAAGATTATTTGCTAAATTTTCAACATGTAAGTGATCATAACAAAATCTAGCAAGATGGCCTTTTCGGCCACAATGTGTACATGTGTACAAATGAGCATACATGTAGTGGTGGTGACCGTGGAAAGCATGTGTATGCCGTGTAGGGTGTGCATGCAAAGATGGACCTTGTTTCTTGCGAACCAAGGTTTCCAAACGTGAATGATTCAATGTGCATTGGCTCAAAGTGGAGCCCAAACATTCAACACTTTTCTTCAAAACATTTATATCATTTTCAATAGTGGAAGATAAAGTGGAGCATGCAATAGGTGTGCAAGAAGAAGAAGAAGCTATACTAGCATGACACACATGAGAATCAATATCAATTTTCAAAGATTCATTTTTCTTTAAAGCTAAATCCAATTCTTTTATAATTGAATCAATTTTATTTTTCAAGGAAAGGTTATCTTTAAAAGCAAGATCCAATTTTGAAGATAAAATCTCATTGTGCTTCACAACATCATCACAATCATTTTTGTTTTTTAAAATATCAATCTCATCAAGGGCAAGGTCTAGTTGAGATCTTAGTGAGTCACGTTCACTAGTGATCTCTTCCTTTTCTTGCAAAACCAATTCAAAATTAGAACATAAATCCTTTAATTCATTTTTCAAAACAAGGTTGTCCTCTTTCAAAAGATTGTGTTTTTCCACAAAATTTTCAAGCTTTTGAGCAAGTTCCAAATTCAATGTTTGAACTTCAAAACAACCATGGCAATAGGAACTAGAGCTATCATCTATTTGAGAATCCGATTGTACCTTAAGGGAGTTATTCCCTTGGACCATGAGGCAATGCTCTTCGGACTTTTCTCTCTTAGATCTCCTCATCTTGTTGATAATCCTTGGAAGCTCGGGAGACGTCAATAAGCTCCAAACTGCAAAAGTCGAGTCATAACGATCAAACACCGGTAAAAGATATTCACTAAGAGATACTCTAAGAGCTCTAAGTGCTAATGCATTTGCCTTTTTATGCTTGCTACTATTAGGGAATGATTCCATAGAGGAGGCTTGATAAACTAGATGTCCTAGGCTTTTTAAATGTCTACTCATATTGGCCTTCCAAGCATCAAGTCTAATATGGTCAAACAAAGGAAGGCTATCCATGAGTGCAAACTAAATGAGTGCAAATGAGCAATGCAAATGAAGATTAGCAAACCAAGATCTCACTCCTAGGTGGTTAAACCTAATATCAGGAGCGCTAGCTCTGATACCAATTGAAAAATCATCTAGAGGGGGGGTGAATAGGTGATTATGCTAATCTAATGAACTCAATGCGGAATTTAAAACTTAATGCAATACACTCAAGTGCAATCAACAAGTGATGCACACACAACCAAGCCAAGCAATTATGAATGCACAATATGAATAGTTGCAAGGCACAAAGTAAAGAAAGAGATAAAGAGAGTCAATGGATCAAGCGCAAACAATAAGATATGTTTCGAGGTTCGAGCACCCAGCTATACATCCCCGCCTTCGACACACGAAGGATTTCTAATCCACTAGCAAGTCCACAAAGAACTCTCACAAGGAGTACCCAACTCCTCTCTTTACAACCACAACCTCCTCCTTGAGGCAAGCTTCAATCCAACAAAATAATCACCTCACAACTTGAGGGATTAGCACAAAGCAAACACAAGGATCACCTCACAACTTGAGGGATATAACCCAAATGCACAACCTCCTCAACACAATGAGGGCAAGGCACAAAGCAAAAATTGGGTTTTTAACTTGGTGGTCTAAACAACAACCACAAATAGTTTCTTTCTCCCACACAAAGATCCTATAGAATAAGAAAGTAGATGTTGCTCAAGTGTGGAGAAAACCAATGGAATGGAAATCAAAATCACAAAGAAAATCCTTGGGAAAAACTGAAACCAAGATATAGAAGATGAATCAAAACTCCTTTTCCCAAAAACCCTTTTCTTTGAATTTCAAACCTAGAAAAAACACCAAATAGATTGTTCAATTTGAATCCAAAAACTTCTTTTGATTGCTGTGAAAACACCAGAGAGTAGGGAAAAATTCGCACAAAAAATCTTAGAGAAAAACTCTTTCCAATGGGGTATTTATAGACCCCAGAAAAATATAGCCGTTGGCAGCAGAAAAAGTCAGAAATACACTGCCGGTCGACCGGTCCGGTCGACCGTCCAACGGTCAAATTTGACCCGTTGGCAGCTACCGGTCGATCGCCCCGGTCGACCCAAACAAACAGAGATCTCTGCTCTCAGACCCAGTCGACCCGGACGGTCGACCGTCCCGTGTCTGCTAAATGTGCACTGATTTGTGCATGTCGGTCGACCGACCCGGTCGACCGACTTCATGCCAAGTCGACTTGTCAGAAGACTAGTCGACTGGTTGAAGTCTGGAACAGGAAACTGGGTCAGAAAAATAGTTTAAAAATATTTTCAAAAATCTTTTAACACTCCTAAAAATCACCAAAAATAGTTTTATCATTTTGCATTGATATATAAACATGTGGTAAAAAGTTTAGCTCAAATATCAATCAATAAGAACTATTTTTGTGTCTTATTATTTTTGCCAAAAACCAAAAACTGTATTTTCTAAAACTTGGAATTTTTTAAATAGAAAATACATTTTGTTCAAAACTCTTCCAAATACAAAAACATGATATTTAAACACTTTGAAGCATGATGTATATGGATATAATCCTATATACATGAAACATATATATATATCCATGTTTTTGTCATTAATTTCAAAAATAAGTTTTGTTAAAACACAAAACCTAAAACACATGAATAGGTATATCAAAGTAAGTTTGTCTAAGTAGTTGAAGCATGCATGTATATAGAACAAATCATATATACATTAAACCATGTAAACTTGTTTTGATATAATATCTATTCATGAAAAACCAAGATCGGTTAAACCTAAAACCGAAAAACAAAAACCAATATTCAAAACATGAAACGTGTATGTTGTGAACTTGAGCATTATCATACTATTATAATCTTTACAATTTGGATCTAAACACAAAACTAAAGTAGGTACCGAAGTCTTCTTGTAGAGCGCAAACTCCAAGCCGACTCGATCCAAAACTCCTTGATCCACCGAGCAAGTGCTACATATGATCTTTGACGCTCGGGCTCTTGAATCAACATGTGAAAGCTTTCAAATCATCTTGTTGAAGTTAATCACCACTAATAACTTGATTAATGATCTGAAACTAAAATCACAAGATTATTACTACATATAACTACATGAGTTAATCATCATCAAAACTAGAGTGGAAGGCCTTTGGGCCAACAGATAGGTATGGGGGTGTGATTGGTCGCTAATGTTGCATATTTAGTATCATATTTCCATACTTATTATAGAATAAAAGCTGCATTGTCCTAATTAAATGTTTAATTTATTTGCAGGCCCATTCCTTAAGGAGATGAAGAGAAATAAGCCTAAAAGCCTACCAAAATTCTGAATTAAATCAGAATTAATTCGAGCTCAGTGAATCAGGCAAAATCAGAGAGAATGAAAACCGGTTGAGAAGAATCCTCCCATAATCGATCGGTTGAAGCAAAGATCAAAGGCCATTTCGTCAAAAACTCGGAGTCAAACTGAAAATCCAGCTGAAGATATATACAAAATGCGAAACCGGGGAGCTCCACCAACAAGCTGTGGCCACCTGGCCACAGAAAGGCCACGGAAACGCGGCCAAAACCGTATTTCTGCGGCTCTGTTATGGAGTTAGGGGAGCGTTTGCTCCCCCTATCTTCATCTTATCCTGTAGGTTGGGTTTTTGCCTATAAAAGGGCAGGATTTGCACTGAAAAGGGGACGACCATGCAGAAATAGGATTTAGTCCAGTTTTCATTCTCTGTAGTATAGGTTTTTGTTTTCTTTTATGTAATTTTAATTTGTATATAAGCTTAGGTTAGATTGAGATTCATGTAAGTAAGAGAGAGGCTTATGTTGAGAGTGACACCGATGTACCCTCCTCCTTTCTTCAATCGTTTCAAGCAATAAAAGGTAATATTTTTTTATGTTCTACTTTACTTTCATTTTCTTCTTCTTCTTTTTACTTTATCTCTTTTGGTTTTGATGAGAATGCAAGGGAATCTAGAAGCATAAGCATAACAATATTTTCGTGAGTGCCAACGATTATTCATGATAACGTTCTCCTCCTCAAGATCCGTATCACTTCATTCTTGTTAGTCTTGATGATATAATATGAATGGGGACTGAGCTCGATCCTACGGCTTATGCGTTGAATGCCTCCGAAGCAAGGTAGAACATGCAAGGGTTCCAGGTAAGTCATCAACCAAACTAGGTGTGTACTTCTTTAATTTCTTTCTTTTATTTTATTTCTTAGTTTAGATCACCAACACGATTTCTTTCATCACTCCTTTTCCATTTCTTTGTAAATAATCATTCTCTATTTTTCTCCACCTTCTCCAGCTATCACTTTCTCACTAACTTAACCTAACTCTTTTTTCTCTTTTCTTTTTAAGAAACAAAGAAGAACCTTCGTTTTTTCTTCACAAAGATTTCAATACAAACCTTGAACGCTTCTATCGCTAACCCTCCTTGTGGATCACGACCCGCATAGCCACTTGCTATTGCGGTAGAATTGAGAACTTGCACATCTCTATTTCTAAATCTCAAATTCTGTATTTTGTGTGCAGGTTTAAGCTTCAATCAATTTCCTTCACCACATCTTTCAAATCTTTCTTTTCTAATTCATTTGTACATAGTCGTTTTCTGATTTTCTCCACCTTCTCATTCTACCGTTTTCTTTCTAATTTTAACCTATAACTCTTTTTCATTTTCATAACTTAAAACAAAGAAGAACCTTCATTTTTCTTCACAAAGATTTCAATAAAAAACCTTGAACGCTTATATCGTAAACCCTCCTTGTGGATCACGACCCGCATAGCCACTTGGTATTGTGGTAGAATTGAGCACTTGCACTCTTTATTTTTAAGTTCTAAAATTTTGTATTTTGTCGCAGGTTCAAGCTTCAATCACACGTCCCGAGCAAAACAAAAATAAGAAAATTATTATACCACTTTTGCAGGTGATGCGATTGCACTGAGCATGTGCAACAAGCCTTTAAAGCTCTAGGTTTCCTCTAGAGGAGGAGTGTTGTCTCCTGAGGGTTTTCAGTGGATTGCACC
Source organism: Agave tequilana (assembly GCA_038442645.1). Classification (NCBI taxonomy): domain Eukaryota; kingdom Viridiplantae; phylum Streptophyta; class Magnoliopsida; order Asparagales; family Asparagaceae; genus Agave; species Agave tequilana. Next base: position 5,784 of record JAVJIF010032963.1, on the reverse strand, counting down.
CACAAAATCCAGTAAGTAAAGAAAAGAAGTTAATTGTTAGAAAGAATTTTTTTCATTAAAAAGAAATTTCAATCATCTAAGTAAAAATGACCGAATGATATAAGAATTTGGTTTAACCTTCATAAGTCCTCTTATATTTTAGCCTTCATAAATGAAGAAATTATGGTTTTTCTTTTAAATTTAGAAAGGATCTTGTACTTCTAATTCATTCTTTTATTTTGCTTTAGATAGATATGCATAATGTGTAAGTGTGATGTGCTTGGGATTTTTCAACTCAACTTTGAATATCATTTAATTTTGTTAATATTTACTTATTATTCTTGATTCCATTAGGTTCTCTACTTCACTTATGTAACACATATCAAACCGATGACTCCCAAACCAGATGGTCTTAGGGCACTAGGTGGAAAAATACCCTTCAGGTCAAATATGCAAGTGGAATAGGCCACGAAATCAAGATTTATTATTGTATATAGATTTTTTTTTGGCGTGAGTAATCATGCTTCTTGAGGCACAATTATCCAGCTTTTTTTTTCAGAGTTGTGTCTCTAAATCCCAAACATGTGTGTGTGGGTTATGCATATTCTACTAAGGTTAAAATAAAAGGTATGAGTTATTTTTCTTATCCCTCCTAACTTTTTAGTCAAACCAATCTTTCTTGTTTAATTAAGCAAAAATAAAGATTTATTAATAAGGTTCTCATAATTCCTACAATCATTTGGTATTTTTATAAAGAATATGAAATTTCTTTTCAATTTGAATTTATTTTTTTTTTGAAAGAAGAAGAAAGAATAAAAGGAAAAGAAAAAGTGTTAGCACCCCCCCATACCTATCTATGCATTGTCCTCAATGAATGCATATGGAAATGCAAATGCAATAAATAGGGGGAAGAAATGATGTCACCGTCTTCGTGGACTTGGGCCGACTAAGTGCGAATAGGTTAAAGAAATGTCAAAAAGAATGTACACGGGGTAAGCATATAAACAAAACAAATTTATTATTTTTTTATTTATTTGTTTGTTGTGGTTAGGTGTATGACGGGGCAAAAAGAGTCAGCATACTATCATCTGGAGTCATAGGTTCAGTGGTCAAGAAGGGCTTCAGTCTTTGCCCATTTACTTTAAATTTCGTGTTGTTTTTTAGGGTCTGCAATAAGCACAGCACAGTGTGGGAAAATAGTGCGCACAATGAACGGTCCCGACCAAAGAGTTTTCAGCTTCCCCGCGAAAATATGAAGCCTAAAGTTATACAGCAGAACCTTATCCCCCAATGCAAAGTTTTTCTGGGTTATGATTTGGTCATGGAAAGTTTAGTCCTGCTCTTGGTGATTCGGGCATTCTCATAGGCTTCATTCCGTATCTCTTCTAATTCTGAAATCTGCAGTCTCCTAAGTTCACCGGCCTTAATCAGATCAAAGTTGAGTTGCTTAATGGCCCAGAGGGCCCGTTGTTCTAACTCTACTGGCAGATGACAGGTTTTTTCAAACATAATTCTATAAGAAGACATCCCAGAACTGTCTTAAAAGTAGTGCGGTAAGCCCACAATGCATCATTGAGGTTAACCAACCAATCCTTTCAGTTTTGTCCGACAGTCTTTTCTAGAATGAGCTTGATCTGTCGGTTGGTGACTTCGACCTGCCCATTTGTCTCGGGATGATACGGAGTAGATAACTTGTGATTGATGGAATATTTTCGCATCAGAGCTTCAAAAACTCTGTTGCAGAAATGCGATCCATTATCACTAATTATCGCTCTAGGGGTGCCAAATCGGGAGAAGATGTTCTCTTTGAGAAATTTGACAACCACTTTGTTATCGTTTGTCTTAGTTGGCACAGCTTCTACCCACTTAGAGACATAATTTACAGCAACCAAAATGAACTGGTTGCCGAAGGAATTAGGGAATGGGCCCATGAAATTGATACCCCAAACATCAAAAATTTTAACTTCAAGGATCAGGTTCAGGGGCATCATTTATCTTCTTGAAATTTTTTCAATTTTCGGACAATTTGAGCACGACTTGCAAAAATGATATGAGTCTTTGAACAAAGTGGGCCAGTAGAACTAACTTTGTAGAACCTTCTCTGTAGTCTTGCGAGGACCGAAGTGTCCTCCACATGCAAGGTCATGGCAAAAGCTGAGCACACTCCTCTGTTCCTCCTCTGGTATGCATCGTCTAATAATTTAGTCGGGACAATACTTAAAAAGATACGGTTCTTCCCAGAAGAAGTACCGTACTTGGGCAAAGAAGCGGTATTGGTCTTGCTTTGTCCAGTCAACAGGTAATTGTCCCGTGGCCAGGTAATTAACAATGTCCGCATACCAGGGTTCCTTAAGAATGGCTAGGATGCGCTCGTCTGGGAAATCCTCGTTGATCGGAGCTTGGATGGTTGGTGCATTCGGAATTCGTGAGAGATGATCAGCGGCCACATTTTCTATACCTCGTTTATCTCAGATTTCTAAGTCAAATTCTTGAAGCAAAAGGATCCATCGAATTAGTCGGGCTTTTGCTTCCTTTTTGGTCATGAGGTATTTCAGAGCCGAGTGATCCGTAAAAATCACCGTCTTCGAACCTAACAAGTAGGGCTAGGACTTTTCTAACGCAAAGACAACAACCAAGATTCCTTCTCAGTCATTGTATAATTCTGTTGGGCGTCAAGGTCCTACTCGAATAGTAAATCACGTGCTACATATTATCGATGCGCTGTCCTAGAACAGCGCCAATAGCAAAATCAGATGCATCATACATGATTTCAAACGGCTGGGCCCAATTAGGAGCAAAAATAATAGGCGCAGAAATAAGTTCTTGCTTAAGCTTCCCCATGACTTAAAAAATTCATCGTTGAAATCAAAGGGCACGTCCTTAGCGAGCAGGTTGGTTAAAGGCCTCGCGATTTGCTAAAGTCCTTAATGAACCTCGGTAGAACCCAGTATGCCCTAAAAAGGATCTAATTTCCTTGATGCTTTTGGATGGTGGAAGCTTAGCAATTACTTCTACTTTAGCCTTATCCACTTCTATGCCTCTCCTCGAAATCTCATGGCCCAAGACAATCCTTGTCTCACCATGAAGTGATATTTTTCCCAGTTTAGAGTTAGGTTCTTCTCAATGCATCTTTGTAGCACTAACTTTAGATGATGAAGACGCTGATCAAATGAATCTCCATAGATAGAGAAGTCATCCATGAAAATCTCAAGAAAACGTTCCACCATGTCAGAGAACAAACTAAGCATGCATCATTGGAACATTGCAGGAGCATTGCACATCTAAAAGGCATGCGCCGATAAGCAAAGGTTCTGAACGGGCAGGTGAACGTCGTCTTTCCTGGTCTTCTGCAGCAATGGGGATTTGATTGTATCCTGAGTACCCATCTAGGAAGCAGTAGTACTCATGTCCCGCCAAACGCTCAAGCATTTGGTCGATGAAGGGTAGCGGGAAGTGGTCTTTGCGGGTAGCTGCATTCAACTTCCTGTAGAGCACGAACCTTGGTAGGCAGTCTTATTTATACCAACTCTTTTTCCTCATTTTCTACCACCGTAAAGCCAGCCTTCTTTGGGACCGCATGAACAGGGCTAACCCATTGCCTATCAGAAATAGGATAAATGATCCCATTATCTAATAGTTTTAGAATTTCAGCCTTAACTGCCTCTTGCATTGAGAGGGTTAAGCCTGCGTTGTGGGTCCCTCCTAGGGGTTGCTTCATCGACTAAATGGATTTTATGTTGCACTATGGCTGGACTTATTCCCTTGATGTCCTTCATCGTCCATCCAATGGCTTCCCTATGTCTTTTCTGAATAGACATTAAGCTGTCCTCTTGTTGCTCAGTCGGTTGGATGCTATGATGACTGGCACGGTGTCCTTTCCGCCCAGGTAGGCGTACTTGAGGTGTTCAGGCAGGGCTTTTAGCTCTAGGGAAGGTGTTGCTGCATTAGAGGCAATCTCTGGGTTTTCAATCCTATGATGAGGTATACTTGGGCTTGATGCCCAATCCACTGCTGAATTTACGATCTAGTCTAGATTAAAATCCTCAGCCTTTAGATCAAACTCTGCCTTAGTTTCTGTCTTCATGCTTTCCTCATGCTCACTGGTCAGGTTTTCAATAGAATTGACCTCAAATGTCTGATCATTGACATCCCTAGGTTGTCTTCCAAGATTGAAGACATTGACTTCCTTCATCATGTTTCCAAAGTCAATCGCATGGACCCATTCCTACAGTTGATTATGGCATTGGTTGCAGCAAGGAATGGGCGCCCTAAGATGACGGGAGTTTGAGACCTAGGATTAGACACAGATTGGGTCTCAAGCACAATAAAGTCAACGGAGTAAATGAAATCCCTGACCCGGATGAGGACGTCTGTGATTTCCCCCTTCAGGATCTTCACAGATCAGTCAGCTAGCTGAATGGTGACTCGAGTTGGGCTTAGCTCGCCCAACCCCAGTTGCTGGTATACTGAGAGAGGTAGCAAGTTGATACTTGCTCCCAGGTCAAAAAGCGCTCTACTGATTTCGGTCTGTCCTATGGTGCAGGAAATGGTGGGACATCCGGGATCCTTGTATTTCACCAGAATGGGACCAGACAGAATTTCGCTTATATTAGTGGCCAAGAAGACTTTCTTGGGCACATTGGTCTTTCTCTTCTTTGTACACATATCCTTAAGAAATTTGGCATAAGCCGGGACTTGTTGGATAGCGTTAAGAAGTGGCATATTCAATTTGACCTGGTTGAACATCTCTAGCATTTTCTCCATGTGCATAATCTTATTATTGTTCCTAAGCCTATTAGGAAAGGGTGCTACAGGCTTATGAACTTGTTCAGCAGCTTTGTCCTCGTCAGATGTTTGTGGAGAGGATTGGGAGGAACTAGCAGAGGTGGAGGCTGGAGTGGGATCAGGATGGACTGGACTTTTCTGTTGGTAGAACTGGTTGTCTACCTTCTTTTCAGATCACAATATGTGAACAGCATTGCACTGGTTAATCGATGGGTCCTGAATTTCATATGCTTGATTGAAGGTTTTTGGGTTAACTAGCGCTTGACTAGGCAAAGTCCCTTTTGGTCTTTCACTTAGGGAGCTAGCTAACTGGCTCATCTGCATTTCCAATCTTGATATGGCTTGTGAATTATTGTTCAGAGTTTGTCCCTAGTTTTGCATAAAAGCGGTCTGAAACTTCAAGAAAGCCTCTATGCTCTCCTCCAGTTTACTGATTTTCTTTTCCATGGTAAGCTTGGGAGGAGGAAGATGGGGCTTGACTAGGAAAAGGTGGTGAAGGAGTAGGATGGTGAAAATTGTTGGAGAAATTAGGCCTGAGAGGGTTGTTTGGGGCCCAAGAGAAATTAGGGTGATTCCTCTAACCGGGATTGTAGGTCTGTGAGTAGGGGTTGTGAGGCGGCCGTGAGTAAGCCGCATTTATGTGTTCCGGTGGCATTTGCTGGGCATGAAAAACAGGGCACTCTTCAAAAACATGGTTTGGTTCCTGACAATATGAACAATCCGGATTGTGAATTGGTGGTGGATTGATCTGGTTGATACTGGCAGGCTCTTTTATTTCTAGAGCCTCTATCCTCCTTATTAGGGTAGCAATCTTAGCCTCGGCAGCTATGGATGATTCTAGAGATAGGAGCCCTCCTCTTGAAGCTATAGATTATGAATTTCTAGGTTTTCTGAGGTTGGTTCCCATTGCAGGGTTTTCTCCGCTAAATCCTCAAATAAATTCCAACCCTGATTCTCATCCTTTTGCAAGACCCTCCCTGACACATGGTTTCTAACAGGGTCTTAGTCTGATAATCTAGA